>WNWK01053274.1:0-11921 GCA_009830355.1 Cherax destructor
CCTGGGTGTTCCTGGTGATAAATCTATCAATTAAAATATACACAATAGTCACCGTCATCAGCTGGAGTGTGCGTATGTTTTGTTGGGTGTGGGTTTATAAACTCCGAGGGCCGATCCACGGTATGTTTAAGGCTCTAACGGCTCACTTACCCTGTGGAACTTTAGTGACTAAAAAGTTTCCACAACTGGCAATAATTTGGGATTTTCCTTTAAGTCTCTTGGGCTTGACGATATGCTCGCTTAGAGTCAAATGGGATGGGTCCATGTCGAGAGGGTATCCAAATATTATGATACTGACCCTTTTATAAAGTGATACGTGTCTGATGGAGGCGAAGCAGCTTAATATCCCCATAGGTTGTATTAAGTAGATCACTGATCAGTTCTTTGTTCTGTTCCACAAACACAAAGTTGTGTGAGTTTTTCCAAGTGGATCCTCGCCTTCGGATGTGCATTTACTGCTGCCATTAGCCATGCACACCTACCCTGCAGCGGGTGTTTGTCAGGAAGTTCAGCAACAAAGTCTTCCTTAGAAGAAAGGCTTTTTGCACCCTGTGTGCAACATGGACGTCTAGGTTCACATTGCCTACGAGTCAAGTGAGCCTGACTACGTCGGCGCTCTTGCCCTTTCTCACTTTTCCTTCTTTGTTTACTTATAAAGATCTGAAATCTATCATCATTGTCATCACCTGCAGAAATAAATTCGTCTGTGACAGTTGCCATGTTTGCAGGTGATGATAGCTCATGTAAGACTACCTGGAGTCTACTTGGAGAGAATTCGGGGTCAACGCCCCCGCGGCGTCTGTGACCAGGCCTGATCAACCAGGCTGTTACTGCTGGCCGCACGCAGTCCAACGTACGAACCACAGCCCGGCTGATCAGGTACCGACTTGAGGTGCCTGTCCAGTGCCTGCTTGAAGACAGCCAGGGGTTTGTTGGTAATTCCCCTGATGTATGCTGGGAGGCAGTTGAACAATCTTGGGCCCCTGACCTTATTGTGTTGTCCCTCAACGTGCTAGTAGCACCCTGCTCTTCATTGGGGGATGTTACATCGCCTGCCGAGTCTTTTGCTTTCTAGGGAGTGATTTTTGTGTGCAAGTTTGGTACTAAGCCCTCGAGAATTTTCCATGTGTATATAATAATGTATCTCTCCGCCTGCGTTCTAGGAGTACAGGTTTAGGAAATTCAAGCGTTCCCAGTAGTTGAGGTGGTTTATCACTTATGCGTGCGGTGAAGGTTCTGCACATTTTCAAGGTCAGCAATTTCACCCGCCTTGAAAGGGTGCAGTTAGTGTGCAGCAATATTCCAGCCTAGATAGAACAAGCGATCTGTAAAGTGTCAACATGGGATTGGCATCCCTGGTTTTGAAGGTTCTCATTATCCATCCTGTCATTTTCGAGCAGATGCAATTGCTACTTTGTTATGGTCCTTGAAGGTGAGATCCTCTGACATGATCACTCCCAGGTCTTTGACATTAGTTTTTCGCTCTATTGTATGGTTGGAATTAGTTTTGTACTCCAATGAGATTTTAATTTCTTCACGTTTTTCCGTATCTGAGTAATTTAAATTTCTCATCATTGAACTTCATATTGTTTTCTGCAGCCCATTTAAAGATTTGGTTTATGTCTGCTTGGAGTCTTGCAGTGTCTTCAACGGTGGACACTGTCATACAGATTCGGAGTCATCTGCAAGGAAGACACAGCACTGTGGCTTATATCCCTGTCAATGTCTGATATGAGGATGAGGAATAGGATGGGAGCAAGTACTGTGCCTTGTGGAACAGAGCTTTTCACAGTGCTGCCTCAGACTTTACTCTGTTGACTACTACTCTTTGTGTTCTACATGTTAGGAAATTAGATCCATCTACCAACTTTTCCTGTTATTCCTTTATCACGCATTTTGTGTGCTATTACACCATGGTCACACTTGTCAAGGCTTTGCAAAATCTGTGTATATAACATCTGCATTCTGTTTATCTTCTAGAGCATCCAGGACCTTGTCGTAGTGGTCCAGTAGTTGGGACAGACAGGAGCGGCCTGCTCTAAACCCATGCTGTCCTGGGTTGTGCAATTGATGGGTGTCAAGATGGGTGACGATCTTGCTTCTTAGAACCCTTTCAAAGATTTTATGATATGGGACGTTAACGCAATTGGTCTGTAGTTCTTTGCTTTGCTTTACTGCCCCCTTTGTGGGCGGGGCTATGTCTGTTATTTTTAGTAGCTGGGACGATCCCAGTGTCCATGCTCCTCTCCATAGGATGTTAAAAAGCATGTGATAGGGTTTCTTGCAGTTCTTGATGAACACGGAGTTCCATGAGTCTGGGCCTGGAGCGGAGTGCATGGGCATGTCATTTATTGCCTTTTCGAAGTCATTTGGCGTCGTGGTGATGTCAGAAAGGCATGCGTCTGTCAAGTTCTGTAGCATTCTCTAAAGACTGAGTCATCCTGGATTTAAAGTACTCATTCGTTTCCTTGCTGTCATCTGTGTAGGACCCATCCCGTTTAAGTAGGGCCCAATACTGGTTGTTGTTCTCGACTTTGATTTTGCATAGGAAAAGAAATACTTAGGGTTTCTTTCAATTTCATTTATGGCTTTTAGTTCTTCCCGTGTCTCTTGATTCCTGTAAGATTCCTTTAGTTTTAATTCGATGTTTGCTATTTCTCTGACTAGTGTCTCCCTACGTATTTCGAGATATTAGCTCTCTTACCGCTCCGTTATTCTTTGCCTTCCCTGTATAGGGACGCCTCTCTTCTAGTTTGCATCTTCTCCTCCTTTTCCTTAAGGGAATTTGCCTTGACAAACCTCAAGTACCACAGAGTTAATTTGTTCTGAGACATAGGTTGGGATCCGTGATGCTTAGGCAATCTTCCCAGTTTATATCATTTAGGACTTGGTTTACTTGGTCCCACCTTATGTTTTTGTTATTGAAGTTGAATTTGGAGAAAGCTCCCTCACGGCTGATCACATTTTGTTGATCTGGGGCTCCCCGCATGCATGTCTGGACCTCTATTATGTTGTGATCTGAGTATATTGTTTTTGATATGATGACATTTCGTATCAGATCATCATTGTTGGTGAAGATGAGGTCCAGCGTATTCTCTAATCTTGTGGGCTCTACTATTTGCTGGTTTAAGGTGAACTTGGTGCAGAGATTTAAAAGTTCATGCATGTGTGAATTTTCATCTGAGCTGCCTCCTGGTGTTATCTCTGCTACCACATTGTTTGCAATGTTCCTCCATTTTAGGTGCCTGAGGTTGAAATCCCCCAGTAGCAAGATGTTGGGGGCAGGAGCTGGAAGATTTTGTACAACGAAAGTGAACACTTACTGGCTTTTGAACACAGAAATCAAGGGATCACTTACAGGTATCTGGTGTAAGACAGGGATTACTTACAGGTATCTGGTGTAAGACAGGGATCACTTACAGGTATCTGGTGTAAGACAGGGATCACTTACAGGTATCTGGTGTAAGACAGGGATCACTTACAGGTATCTGGTGTAAGACAGGGTTCCAGTTCAATGAACACTTCCAATTATGTACATGTACTTATTTAACTCAGGTTACTACTCATATTTACTATAGTTAGAAGTCTAACATAAACATTCAGACTTCTTGTATGGGTGTTAATAATATGGTACAATAATGGATTGCACAGACAAGGTCTTACACGTAATCACAAATTACAAAGATGATAATAAAGAGAGGTAGAACGATAGGTAATATTGATCACAAAATTTAATTCAATGATAACTTAATCTTGAAATGATAACATTGCACAATGATGGTGAAGACAACCTCCCACACCCAACCACAAATTACATATATACATATACACATACACGGACATATACATACATACATATACATACACATACACAAACATATACATACACACACAAACCAAACTATGTTGCAATGACAATGAGATAAATCATGTCCGACTTCTTTGGGCCATCCTAGGAAACCCACGTTACTATGTATGCATACATGTATGTAAGTGTGGCTGTTTGTCCAGGTTTTCCCATGGTCTGGATGTTCTGGATCTTCTTGTACCCTTTAGGTGGTGTGCCTGACAATATAAGTTACAGCAATGTCTTTCCTGAACTGATGGTGGCACATTTCAGGGTGGAAAAGCTTACTGGAAGGAGGTTGCATTATCCTGTTGTCATATGGGCCAGCATTTTCTGGGGTGGTCAAAGTTGCACATCCCATCTGTTTTCCAGATATTCCATGCCTGCAGATACCGAGTGCATGGAATTTGCATAGGCCTGGTTTCTGTTTCCTTGGATTTTTGTCACTGTATTCCCTATTGTATTCCCTACTGGTGCGTGTTTTCCTGTCTCATTTCTATCTTCAGCACTAGTACTAACAATGGAACTTTCACCAGTTATTTCTGGTAATTTATCTTAACTATTTCTAGGGGCATCCCTTGTTTACTATCTCCGTGGTATTGCTAGTTTGTAACATTGGTTTTGCATGTCCTTGTCTACACCTGTTTCCCCACTACAGCTCCTGTCTCCTCCAGGCCACTAACATTCATTTCTCCATTCTTACAGTTACTGTCTAAGGACAGCATCTGCACCAGGGGGCGATAGCACCATCCGGCCAAGACTTTGTATTTTCCCACCTGTTATAGAATGCTTCCAGGTTTTCCATAAAGGCCGTTTGGTGTTATCAGCTTTTAATACCAATGTGATTTTATTCCACAGTTGGATCTCATTTGGGCATACCCAAACACACTTCCCTGATTTAATACCTCTTGTAGATAATTCTTGGATATCTACACAAGGTGCTGGGTCCAATTACCACAGAAGTTGCATGTAATCCATGCAGAAGCCCGTTTGTTTGTTTGGTTGCAGACTACACAGGATTTCATAATGTGATTTTACTTTTTGTTTTACTGTATATTCTACTAATAACCTCCTTAAAGTGCAGATCTGTCTATTTGTATTGTATCTGTATTTGTACGTGTATTATTTGGACAAGCTTACTGCTCTAGTAGTTACTGTTTGGGTGTTTGATAAGAGCGCATAAAAACCCCATCAGTTTATGAATCCAGTCAGAGGATACCTTATTTTTCAACGAATCCGTTTGAATCCGGTCAAAGATTCACTTATTTCTTAGACGAATCTGGTCAGTGGATCACTTATTTTGAACACATCCGGTTGGTTGTTCTTGATTCGCCGGTACTTTCCTGGCCCGGGTCTTTTCCAGAGGGTGACCTGGCCTTGGCTCCCTGTCTTGGGAGTGTCGTGAGACCTATGTCTACCATGGGAGGAGATACAAGTCCCTCCTCATCTTCTGGGACCAACTGTCCCCAGGCCTAGCCACATTCCCCGCCCTCACGGAGCTCGTAGGGAGAAGCTTGGCCTCTGGTCTACCAACGGCAGTCTTCAGAGCTGCAGGTAGTAGCAAGCTCTGGCTCTGGCACCTTCCACACCCCAGAAGGGCTCGTGGGAGTATTTCCCACCCTAGGAGGGCCCGTGGGAGTGGTGTCTGCCCTTTATCAGGTCGGTGATTTTGGACTAGCTCATGAAGAGCCTACTGGAATATTATTTAACAGAGTAATATGTGATCAGTTTGATACAAAAAGTGTAACTTGCATGTTGGAGAAACCGGTGACTAGTGGCAGCTCCTACTACGATGAACTATCGGTGACCTCTACCTGGAGTTTACCTGGAAGTGTTCCAGGGTCAACGCCCCATTGCCCGGTCTGTGACCAGGCCTCATGGTGGATCAGGGCCTGATCAATTAAGCTGTTACTGCTGGCCGCACGCAGTCCAACGTACGAACCACAGCCTGGCTGGTCAGGTACCGACTTTAGGTGACTGTCCAGTGCCTGGTTGAAGACAGCCAGGGGTCTATTGGTAATCCCCTTATGTATGCTGGGAGGCAGCTGAACAGTCTTGGGCCACTGACACTTATTGTGTTGTCACTTAACGTGCTAGTGGCACCCCTGCTTTTCATTGGGGGGATGTTGCCGAGTCTTTTGCTTTCGTAGGGAGTGATTTTCGTGTGCAAGTTTGGTACTACCTGGAGTCTACCTGGAGAGAATTCCAGGGGTCAACGCCACCGCGGCCCGGTCTGTGACCAGGCCTCCTGTTGGACAGAGCCTGATCAACCAGGCTGTTACTGCTGGCCGCACGCAGTCCAACGTACGAACCACAGCCCGGCTGATCAGGTACCGACTTGAGGTGCCTGTCCAGTGCCTGCTTGAAGACAGACAGGGGCTTGTTGGTAATCCCCTGATGTATGCTGGGAGGCAGTTGAACAATCTTGGGCCCCTGACACTTATTGTGTTGTCCCTCAACGTGCTAGTGTCACCCCTGCTCTTCATTGGGGGATGTTACATCGCCTGCCGAGTCTTTTGCTTTCGTAGGGAGTGATTTTTGTGTGCAAGTTTGGTACTAAGCCCTCGAGAATTTTCCATGTGTATATAATAATGTATCTCTCCCGCCTGCATTCTAGAGAGTACAGGTTTAGGAACTCAAGCGTTCCCAGTAGTTGAGGTGGTTTATCGCACTTATGCGTGCGGTGAAGGTTCTCTGCACATTTTCAAGGTCAGCAATTTCACCGCCTTGAAAGGTGAAGTTAGTGTGCAGCAATATTCCAGCCTAGATAGAACAAGCGATCTGTAAAGTGTCAACATGAGCTTGGCATCCTGGTTTTGAAGGTTCTCATTATCCATCCTGTCATTTTTCGAGCAGATGCAATTGCTACATTGTTATGGTACTTGAAGGTGAGATCCTCTGACATGATCACTCCCAGGTCTTTGACATTAGTTTTTCGCTCTATTGTGTGGTTGGAATTAGTTTTGTACTCCGATGAGATTTTAATTTCTTCACGTTTTCCGTATCTGAGTAATTTAAATTTCTCATCATTGAACTTCATATTGTTTTCTGCAGCCCATTTAAAGATTTGGTTTATGTCTGCTTGGAGTCTTGCAGTGTCTTCAGCGGTGGACACTGTCATACAGATTCGGGTGTCATCTGCAAAGGAAGACACAGCACTGTGGCTTATATCCCTGTCAATATCTGATATGAGGATGAGGAATAGGATGGGAGCAAGTACTGTGCCTTGTGGAACAGAGCTTTTCACAGTAGCTGCCTCCGACTTTACTTTGTTGACTACTACTCTTTGTGTTCTACATGTTAGGAAATTATAGATCCATCTACCAACTTTTCCTGTTATTCCTTTATCACGCATTTTGTGTGCTATTACACCATGGTCACACTTGTCAAAGGCTTTTGCAAAATCTGTGTATATAACATCTGCATTCTGTTTATCTTCTAGAGCATCCAGGACCTTGTCGTAGTGGTCCAGTAGTTGGGACAGACAGGAGCGGCTTGCTATAAACCCATGCTGTCCTGGGTTGTGCAGGACAGCATGGGTTGATGGGTATCAAGATGGGTGGCGATCTTGCTTCTTAGAACCCTTTCAAAGATTTTTATGATATGGGACGTTAGCGCAATAGGTCTGTAGTTCTTTGCTATTGCTTTACTGCCCCTTTTGTGGAGCGTGGCTATGTCTGTTGTTTTTAGTAGCTGCGGGACGATCCCAGTGTCCATGCTCCCTCTCCATAAGATGTTAAAAGCATGTGGTAGGGGCTTCTTGCAGTTCTTGATGAACACGGAGTTCCATGAGTCTGGGCCTGGAGCAGAGTGCATGGGCATGTCATTTATTGCCTTTTCGAAGTCATTTGGAGTCGTGGGGATGTCAGAAAGACAAGCGTCTCTCAAGTTCTGTGGCACTCTCATAAAAAATTCATTTAGGTTTTCGATTTTCAGTCTGGTTAGTGGCTCGCTAAAAACTGAGTCATACTGGGACTTAAGTAACTCACTCATTTCCTTGCTGTCATCTGTGTAGGACCCATCCCGTTTAAGTAGGGGCCCAATACTGGTTGTTGTTCTCGACTTTGATTTTGCATAGGAAAAGAAATATTTTGGGTTTCTTTCAATTTCATTTATGGCTTTTTGTTCTTCCCGTGTCTCTTGGTTCCTGTAAGATTCCTTTAGTTTTAATTCAATGTTTGCTATTTCTCTGACAAGTGTCTCCCTACGTATTTCAGAGATATTGGCCTCCTGTAGCCGCTTCGTTATTCTTTACCTTCGCCTGTATAGGGAGCGCCTCTCTCTTTCTAGTTTGCATCTTCTCCTCCTTTTCCTTAAGGGAATTTGCCTTGAGCAAACCTCGAGTACCACAGAGTTAATTTGTTCTAGACATAGGTTGGGATCCGTGATGCTTAGGCAATCTTCCCTGTTTATATCATTTAGGACTTGGTTTACTTGGTCCCACCTTATGTTTTTGTTATTGAAGTTGAATTTGGAGAAAGCTCCCTCGCGGCTGATCGCATTTTGTTGATCTGGGGCTCCCCGCATGCATGTCTGGACCTCTATTATGTTGTGATCTGAGTATATTGTTTTTGATATGATGACATTTCGTATCAGATCATCATTGTTGGTGAATATGAGGTCCAGCGTATTCTCTAATCTTGTGGGCTCTACTATTTGCTGGTTTAAGGTGAATTTGTTGCAGAGATTTAAAAGTTCATGCATGTGTGAATTTTCATCTGAGCTGCCTCCTGGTGTTATCTCTGCTACCACATTGTTTGCAATGTTCCTCCATTTTAGGTGCCTGAGGTTGAAATCCCCCAGTAGCAAGATGTTGGGGGCAGGAGCTGGAAGATTTTCCAGACAGTGGTCAATTTTCAGAAGCTGTGCCTGGAATTGTTGGGACGTTGCATCCGGGGGCTTGTAGACAAATACGATGACTAGGTTTTGATTCTCGACCTTTATTGCTAGTACTTCAACTCCATCATTTGAGGCATTTAGTAGTTCTGAACATATAAGTGACTCTGTGATATACAGGCCAACCCCCCCTTTTTGCCTGTTCACTCTGTCACACCTGTATAGGTTGTAGCCCGGGATTCATATTTCTTTGTCCAAGTGATCTCTTATGTGGGTCTCTGTGAAAGCCGCAAACATAGCATTTGACTCTGTAAGCAGTCCACGAATAAAAGGTACCTTGTTGTTTGTTGCTGGCTTTAGACCCTGTATATTAGCAAAGATGAATGTAGTTGGATTGGTGGTATTGGTGGTATATGGGGGGGTCTTTTTTTCTTGGCTCTAATATCTGTTGTAATGGAGTGGAGGCCACTGACTGTGATTCCACTCCAGAACTGCTTTCAGTTGGTGTACAATTTCTGTCATTTCCTGCCAGCTTTCTTTCCTTCCTGGCACTAAAAAACCTCTCTCTCCAGAGTGGCTGTGGCTACCCAGATTTTGCCATGGTCTGGATGGTCTGTGTCGCCTCGTACCCTTTAGGTGGTATGCCTGGCAATATAAGTTATAGCACTGTCTTTCCTGAATTGATATGTGGCACATTTCAGGGTGGAAAAACTTACAGGACGGGAGGTTGCATTTGCCTGTTTTCATGTGGGCACGGCATTTTCTGGGGTGATCATAATTGCATGACCCATCTGATTTCCCAGATTTTCCATGCCTGCAGATACCAAGTGCATAATATTCACATAGGCCTGGCTTCCGTTTGCCCTGGTTTTTTGTGACTGTGTTCCCCATTGGTGGGGGTGTTCCTGTCTCGTGTCTGTCTTCGTTACTCGTGCTAACAATGGATCCTTCAACTTTTTCCGGTAATTTCTCTTCAGTATTTCCCTGGGCATCCCCTTGTTTACTATCTACCGTGGTATTGCTAGTTTGTACCACTGTTTTGTATGTGTCCTTGTCTACACCTGTTTCCCCATCATTTATTTCATTAGAGCTACTGTCCCTCTTCAGGTCACCATCATTTATTTCTCCATTCTTAAATATTCTGGATATCATTTCAACATCTGTACCAGGGGCGGTAGCACCATCTGGTCCTGATTTTTTACTTTCCCAACTGTTATAGAAAGCTGTCATGTTTTTTATGAAGTCCGATTTGGTGTTGTCATCTTTTAATATCGATGTGATTTTATTCCACAGTTCGTTCTCATTTGGACATACCCAAAAACACTTCCCTTTTTTAATATCTCGGGTGGTAGAGTCTTCAATGTCTACACAAGGGGCGTGGTAGCATTTACCACAAAAGTTGCATATAATCCATGCAGAGAAACGTTTGGTTGTTAGTTTGCATACCACACAGGGTTTCATGATTGATTTTTGTTGGTTGCTTTACTGAATATTCTACTAATAATAATAATAGGTTCCCTGAAGTGGTGATTCGTCTATTTGTATCGTATCTATTTCATTTGCATGTGTAAGTGGTTGGACAATCTTATCTCTTTAAGTTTTGTTATTGTTTGGGAAATTGATAAGGTCCCCTAAAACTCCGTCCGCTTATTGAATCCGGACAAGGATACCAGTTTTGAATCCAGTCAATGGTTCCCTTATTTCTTGGATCTGACGAGATCCAGTGTCACTTATTTAATGAATCCTGTAGGGATTGTTTGTGTTACGCGAGACAGACCACTGGAAGATGATTAAACAGAGTAATAATGATCGGTATGGTACAAAAGTATAACTTGCGTGTTGGAGATACAAACCGGTCCTTCTGGCAGCTCCTACTGTGCGGCGGCCGTACCTCTGGCACCCTGGTTTACATCTGGCACCCTGTTTACTTCTGGCACCCTGGTAGACCTCACCCCGCTTTAACTAATCCCTCTTGGATTTTCCAAGTGTATATAATAATGTATCTCTCCCGCCTGCGTTCTAAGGAGTACAGGTTTAGGGACTTCAAGCATTCCCAGTAATTGAGGTGGTTTATAGCAGTTATGCGTGCCGTGAAGGTTCTCTGCACATTTTCTAGGTCAGCAATTTCACCTGCCTTGAAAGGTGCAGTTAGTATGCAGCAATATTCCAGCCTAGATAGAACAAATGACCTGAAGAGTGTCATCATGGGCTTGGTATCCCTTGTTTTGAAGGTTCTCTTTATCCATCCTGTCATTTTTCTAGCAGATGCGATTGATACAATGTTAAAAGAACATAAGAATAAAGGAACACTGCAACAGGCCTACTGACCCATGCGAGGCAAGTCCATCACTCCCCGGCTTAGACCCGACCACCTGGAGTTAACCCTTTCCAGGTAAACTCCAGGTAGTCAGGTCACTTCCACTTAAGGAATTAGTCCGGCATCTGACCTAGTAGCACAAGCTAGTCAGGTCCAACTTACACCCACCCACACCCACTCATGTATTTATCTAACCTATTTTTAAAACTACACAACGTCCCAGCCCCTATGACGGTTCTCGGGAGTTTGTTCCACTCATCCACAACTCTATTACCAAACCAGTGCTTTCCTATATCCTTCCTGAATCTGAACTTTTCCAACTTGAAACCATTGCTGTGAGTCCTGTCTTGGCTGGATATTTTCAGCACGCTATTTACATCCCCTTTATTTATTCCTGTTTTCCATTTATACACCTCAATCATATCCCCCCTATTTCTATGCCTTTCTAGAGAGTGCAGATTCAGGGCCCTCAGTCTATCCTCATAGGGAAGATTTCTGATACATGGGATCAACTTTGTCATCCTCCTCTGTACGTTTTCCAGTGCATTTTTATTGACCTAAGGAAAGCTTTCGACACAGTAAACCACGGCATCCTACTCCACAAACTTGACCACTATGAAATAAGAGGTCATGCACTTGCATACTTCAAATCCTACCTCACTGATAGGTATCAGTATGTCACCATTAAAGACACATCCTCCACGACACGACCACTTGACACCGGAGTACCGCAGGGAAGTGTCCTTGGTCCCCTGCTCTTCCTCTTATACATCAATGATCTTCCTAATGTATCACAACACCTGAAACCAATACTCTTTGCTGACGACACAACTTATGTCATCTCCCACCCAAATCTTGCCACGCTCAACACCATTGTTAACGACGAATTAATAAAAATATCAACATGGATGGCAGCCAATA
>WNWK01053275.1:0-11920 GCA_009830355.1 Cherax destructor
AGGTACCGCAGCCCAGGTTTTAAATAAAGTAAACCCCGTGTCGATAGATAAGATAAATTTCGTTCGGTTTTTTGCCCCGGAGGGTTGGCCACCCAGGATAACCCAAGAAAGGCAGTGCGTCATCGGGGACGTCTGTCTTATTTATTGGGGTCCTAATTTTGTCTCCCGGGACGCCCCCCAACTAGTCGACTAACACCCAGGTACCTACTTCTTGCTGGGTGAACGGGGATAGTAGATGTAAGCGAGGCGTTGCCTACCGTATATATGTGAATGTATTATATATATATATATATATATATATATATATATATATATATATATATATATATATATATATAATATATATATATATTTACAAAATTTTTTCTTTTGTATTTTTCTTTTGCTTCCTTCTTTTTTCTCTCGTTGTTTTTCTCAGACACCACCATTGTTTCCTATTATTCCTTCACTTTACCGGTGTTGATCCCTCTCCTCTTCCTATTTTCTTCCTTCTATCCTGCATTTAGCTTTATTCCCACCTACCTCATCTTTATTGTTTGGGTCGTGCCTGTTGCTGCTTCCTCGTCCTCGTCCTCGTCCTCTTCCCGCCTCCTTTCCCTTTCCCCAAAACAGGGCCGCCCCCTCTTTACCCTGCTCCAGATTTGAGCTCTTACCCTTTTCCCTTTAGTGCTCTCTCTCTCTCTCTCTCTCTCTCTCTCTCTCTCTCTCTCTCTCTCTCTCCCCCCTTTTTTTTTATCTATCTATCTATCTATCTATCTATCTACTATCTATCTGTTATCTATCTATCTTTTAGGAATCGAAGACTACGAGATTTCCTCAAACCTTGCGATACTGAATGATACATCAGACATAAGTATTATTGAACCGCGAGACCCAATGATTCTTAACCCTAGAAAAAAACCTAAGAAGCGTTTTCGGTCCCCAGAGCTGCTTTCTGGCCCGGGCTGCTTTCGGGACCCAGAGCTGTTTTCTGGTACCCAAGCTTTTTCGGCCCCAGGCTCTTTCTAATCCCCGACTCCCAATACCCAGAGCGTTTCAAAACCCAGAGCTTTTTTAAAATCCCAGCCTTTCAATCCCCGAGCTGCTTTCAATACCCAGAGCTGCTTTCATCCCCGAGCTTTTTAATACCCAGAGCTGCTTTCAATCCCCAACTGTTTTTAATACCCAGAGCTGTTTTTAACCCCCAGAACTTTCACTTACATTGAGGTAGGAAATTATTCATTACTGTAAGTGTCGAAGTTTATTTGATCTAAAAAGTAAAGAAAAGCGTGATGAACGACTTTTAAAGGAATAAAAGAAAATTATGCAGAGTTGCAAACAACCCATACGGTTTGAGCCCCTATTCATTCTTCTGTTTACTTTACCATGTTAAAACCTCGCACCAGCCATCAATGACCGGCACCCAACATCAATGACCGGCATCAACCTTTCCAAACCCAATATTAACATTAAAAGAATAGTAATTAACATGAAAAAAGAGATAGTAGGGCGGCCTGCAGTAACAGCCGGGTTGATCAGGCCCTGATCCCCCAAAGGGGCCGGTCATGGGCCGGGCCGGGGGGGCGTTGACCCCCGAACACCTCCAGGAGACTCCGGGTAGACTAAAGGTAGACTTAGGAGACTCCAGGTAGACTCCAGGTGGGGCAAGTAGTAGGGATAGAAACGAGACTAAATTTGGGGACCATCACCTGCGTTTCCAATATAGAGATTAAGACCTGCATCAAGCAGAGGGATTGGGGATTTAGGTTTAGATTATTAATAGGGATAAAATTAATGATCTTAGGGAAATTAGTTGTTACTTCATATACTGCATCTAAGATGATGGTTACTAACAACGAGGGGTACACCGAATTTTTAACAAGAGGGAGGGCATCTTGGGCCCTTTTTAACAACAGGGAGGGGACCCGTGGGTTTTATAACAACGGGGAGGCATCTGGGGGGGTACTTTTTACTAACAAGAGGGAGGGATCTGGGGGAATTTTTTCTAACAACAAAGGGAGGGGGCACTGTGAGGTTATAAAAAAGGAGGGGCATCTGTGAGGTACTTTTCTAACAACGAGGGGGGGTATCTCAGAGGTACTTTATAACAACGAGGGGGGTGCACTGAGGGACTTTACCAACAGGAGGGCACCCGTGAGGTATTTACAACAAGGGAGGGCACGGGGGTATTTACTAACAAGGGGAGGCACTTTAGGTACTTTTAACAACGAGGGAGGGGCACTTGAGGTATTTTCTTGAGGTATTTTACTAACAACAAAGGAGGTGCATTTTGATTTTTACTAACAACGGGGGAGGTGCATTTTATACTTTTAACAACGAGGAGGGCATCTATGGGTATTTACTAAAACGAAGGTGCATCTAAAAATTTACTAACCGAGGGGGGGCATTTAGGTATTTATTAACAACGAGGGGGTGCATCTAGAGGTACTTTATAAAACAAAGGGGTGCACCTGGGATACTTTACTAACGAGGGGGGACTTAGTACTTTAAACAACGGGGGAGGTCATCATGAGGGTACTTTACTAAAAACGAGGAGGTGCACTGTGAGAATTTTACTAACGAGGGAATGCATCTATGGGGTACTTTACTAACAACGAGGGGGGGCACCTTGGGGATTTTACTAACAACGAGGGAGGTGCATCTGGGGGTTTTTTAAAACAACAGGGAGGTGCATTTTGGGGAGGTTTATAACAACGAGGAGGCACTTGAGGTTTTACTAAAAACGGGGGGAGGTCATCTTGAGGTTTTCAACAACGAGGGGGAATCTGTATACTTTAAACAACGAGGGGGGGCATCTGGAGGTATTTTTTAAAACAAGAGGGAGGTCATCTGTGAGGTACTTTATAAAAAGGGGGGGTAATTAGGGGTATTTTACTAACAACGAGGGAGGTCATCTGTGAGGTACTTTACTAACAACGAGGGAGGTGCATCTGTGAGGTATTTTTTACTAACAACGGGGGGAGGTCATCTGTGGGTCTTTACTAACAACGAGGGGGGTGCATCTGGGTACTTTAAAACCCGGGGGATCATTTGGAGGTATTTTAAAACAACGAGGAGGTATCTGAGGAACTTCTAACAACGAGGGAGGTAATTGTGAGGTACTTTACAACAACGAGGGAGGTCATCGTGGGGTACTTTACTAAAAACGGGGGAGGTCATCGAGGTATTTTACTAACAACGGGAGGCATATATGAGGTACTTTACAACAACGAGGGGGGTGCTTTTGAGGTATTTACTAACAACGGGGGAGATGCATCTGTGAGGAACTTTACTAAAAACAGGGTGTCAACATACCTGGGGAGCGCCCTCTCCAAGTTAGTCCGAAATTAGATGAATACAGTTAGGTAGCGAGTGTGGCAGGTCGGCGGAGGACGCCCCCATTTCCTTGCCCTGAATTATCACACTGCTACACAAATTTCTATCACTTCAGTTTGTCTCACTCCTAGATGGGGAACATCCGAGTCTTTAGTAGAGCAATAATGTAAATACAGAGATGGCTAATAAAGGCCCTCCTGTAAGACAAAGGAAGAAAAAAAAATAAGGTATTACTCAAGAATTTAATTCATAGACCATATGAGGGGGTTTGGGGTCAAGCCCCGCTCCCTACCCAATGACCAGGCCTCCCGGTGGATCGGGGCCGACAATCGGTGTTCCCCACACGCAAACAGACGCGAACCACAGCCCGGCTTGTCAAGTCGATTTTAGGTACCTGTCCAGCGCCTTGTTGAAGACGGCCGGGGTTTTGGTAACCCCCATGATGTATGCTGGGAGGAATGTTTTACATGTGGCGCCCCTGCTTTTCATTTGGGAATGTTGCATCTTTGCCGAGTCTTTTGTTTTCGTAGGGAGTGTTTTTCGGAGTAAATTTGGGATTAGTCCCAGGTTTTTAAGTTATTATCATGTATCTTTCGCCTGCATTACAGAGAATACAAAAAGGGACCCAAACCATTTTTAGAAATTTTGGTGCTTTTTCGTACTTATGTGTGCCGTGAAAGTTCTCTGTAAATTCTCGAAGTCCGAAATTTTTTTCCCGGTTAGTGCTACACACAACGGCATCCCTATTTTTAAGATTTCATTATTCATTCTATCATTTTTTAAGCAGATGGGTAGATACATTGTTGTGACTTTGAAAGTGAGATTTTTCATTATCCCCCCAGGGCCTTCCCTTAGTTTTTTGCCATTGTGTGGTTATAATTTGCTTTATATTCCAACAGTTTTTAATTTTTTCGAGTTTTCCATAGGGGAAATAATTGTTTTTCTTCAGAACTTCAAATTTTTTTCGCGACCCATTTAAAGAGTTGGTTTATGTCCCAGCCAGTTCGTCGATGGATGACACCGTCACCCAAAATTTGGGGGTCATCCGCAAAGGGAAAAACCCGTGCTGTGGCTTACATCTCCGTTTATGTCAGATATGGATAAGGAACAGGGTGGGGGCGAGAAGCCTGGGAACAGGGTTTTCACAGCTGCCCGACTTTTTTATTGTTTTCATTTCTCTTGTGTTCTATTTGTTAGAAGTTATGATCCACTGGCCGCCATTGTTTTGATATTAAACCAGACGAGATATTCAGTGACCATGTTGGGGAAACATGAATTAATTACCTTTTATAGACTTTAAAAAGATCTGAGTTACCACTTATAACGAATAGACTAGGATACCAGGACAGAATAAGAAAGACCTAGTGAACCCAATTGGCAGTAGAAAAAAAGAATAGTGATCTAAGAAAAAGAAAGGGTTAAAACGGGCATCGATGGCAGTATAGGACTATGGGGTGCTTTAGTCATACGCCTGGAAAAGGGGAAATCAGCCACGGGGGCCTACCATACCCCCCCCATAAAAACACCATATACCCCCATACCACAATATCCTGTCTAGACCAGTGGGGGGATCTCAGTGAGAATAATACATTAAAATGTATATAGGACTGATCAGAGGGAATAAATATAAAAAGGGAGTTATACAGTGAGCAAACAGAAATAAATACATATTATAACAATAATAAAAATAAAATGTAGTAAGTCTCCATAATCAGTACACCCCACATATACTTCCAAAATAGGATACGGGCAGGATGGCAGTACAGCATATCTGTGGGATTTTGTGAAAAGGCTCTTGGGAAAAAAGATCTAGAATAAATGCAACCTTTTTTTTAAAACATCATGTCACATGTTCAAAAATTAACACGGGCCAAGAATGACATCCTTTCAAAAAGGGGTGTTTCGGATCTAAAAAGGATGGGGAACTATGGACAGATATCGGGAAAAGAAATCAGGGGGGGCTAATAAACAATAAGCTTGAAGAAAAAGGGGAACTATTGAAAAACCCCCCGGTAAAAGAATTTGGGAAGATAAAAAAGGGGGGTAAAGTATAACACACGGGAAGACCAGTCTACAAAAATTCCCCAAAATAATCAGTAAACCAGGGAAAAAAAAAGGAGACAAAAACTTTAAAGGGTAACTCAGCCCCCAGCCCCAGGACGGGACCCAGACCCAGCCCCCAGCCAAAAAGTGATCACCCGGGTTTTTGGGTTAAGGACGCCACCACAGCCATAGCCTCTAATACAGATATAGTGGGGGAGCCCCTCTTCCGGGGAAAATGTTCCCCATGTCATCAAAGGAAAAAAAGGCAGATAACGGGGAAAAACCCAAAAGGAGGGGGGGAAAGGGGGAAAAAACGCAGATAATTCTGCAGATCTTTGGGAAAAAAAAAGTCAGAAATATAGGAAACCAAAACATATGCAGATTCTATGCAAAAGGTAGGGCCTTTATGGCAGAGATTGTTGGAATAAACACACCAAAAAAGGCCCAACATTTTAAAGGGAAAAGGGAAAAAATTGGTTTAAAAAAAGAGTGCAGATATTCCATCCAGTGATTTTCAAGCTTCAAAAAGTCCAGAGAATGTTATGCCCGGAGCTGCCCAGACCACCATAAAAAGGGGAACGGGCGATACGGGAAAAAGAAGGGGAAAAGGGGAAAATAAAAAGGAACGGAAACCTTTTGATATAAGGAGAAACAACCAGAAAAAAGAAA
This sequence comes from Cherax destructor, assembly GCA_009830355.1. Classification (NCBI taxonomy): domain Eukaryota; kingdom Metazoa; phylum Arthropoda; class Malacostraca; order Decapoda; family Parastacidae; genus Cherax; species Cherax destructor. Next base: position 6,028 of record WNWK01053275.1, read on the forward strand.
GAGAAAAAAGGTGGAAATGGTACAGAGGGGACGGAGGGGCAGAACAGTGGGACAAGACAAGACGGGGAAACCAGCTCATCAGGGCTGAAAAAAAAACCCCCCAAAGTCAGTACTGGAGAAACCAGGGGTATGGGCACCAGGGGCCATACCAGGTGGACATCACCAGTGGTATAACCAAACACAAAGAAAGACCAAACATCCCAAATGGTAACTCCTGCTTCATATTTGCAAATATTCGGGGTCTGAAATCAAAAAAAAAATGACAAAGTTAGTTATGTTAGTGGACTCCTATCAGAAGCAAATGCCATTTTTGGGAGCTTTTCAGAAACAAAATCGGGATTTTTGGACGGAGATTCAGATAGAAAACTATAACATGAAGAGGGATGAATTTTTGGGTAAAGGGGGGAGGGGACTCTATAAAAAGATACTTTGTTGCACGGGTTTGAACGCTACGAATGATATAGTAGAAACCTGGCATTAAAGTAAAAAAAATCTAGTAATTATCCTAGTATACAAACCACCATCAGCAATTTTGCGGAGGAATTCACAGAGCAGTTAAAGAAGATAGATAGCTATCGGGATAGGCAAAAAAAGGAATCCCCCCCCCAAACATTTTAATCCTTGGAGATTTTAATCCCCCTCATGTAAAATGGAAGATGAGGCCCCATAATGTTATCCAGAAATAACCCCGGAAGCACCCTGGCTAAACAGGCAAAATTGGGGGAACCCAACGAGGTTTTTAAAAAGTACGCACTAAACCAACAGATAATTGATCCCACTAGAAATGAAAATCCCCGGGTTTTGAATTCACAAACAACGAGGAATTAATCAAAAGACATAAAATTAAAAAAAACAATATACTCTGATCATAACATCATAAAGTTCAAACTAGTAAACTCAGGGTTGGGGAAACCCCGGACACTAATGTTAGAACAAATTTTGTTCAGAAATTTTTAATTTTTTAATAATCATAGAATTGACTGGGAAAAAAAAAACCCAAAGAGCTATCAGACATATCATGGGAATCAGACATGAGCACCCTAAATCCCCACCAGTGCCTAGAGAAGCTGAATACAAAAAACCCCAACAAGGTATGTATGAAACACGTACCATTAAAGGCCCCGAAGAAGATCAGATATAGAGAGAGAGGTAGGAGATGGTACAGGAGAAGAAAACGGGTTACTGAATTGCTGAAAAACACAGTTATGTTGCAACAGAAGAAAATACCCTTTAACCCAAGGATCACGGAATTAGAGAAAAAACTTAAGATGTCATACCTAAGAAAAAGAAAAAGGGAAAAACCATACAGGATATTGCAAAAAACCCCTATTTCTACTCCTACCCCAAAATCCAAGCTAAGAACTACCTGTAGAATTGGACCATTATTGAGAGGAGATTCGTATACGGACGATGAACAGGAAATGGGGAAATTCTAAAAGAACAGTATGAGTCAGTGTTCAGCAACCCCCCCTAAATGACAGAAAAGGTAAAAAAATGCAGAAATATTTTTCACTCCAGCAGAAGGCTCGCAGACCACCCAACCGGCATTTGTACAAATCCCATAGATTTCGAAAAAAAAATGGCCCAAAATGCCCACCACTCAGCACCTGGACCAGATTCATGGAATGCTTTATTTATAAAGCAGTGCAAAGTACCAATTTGCAAGAGCCCTTAGTATTCTGTGGAGAAAAGCTTAGATCTAGGTGAAATTCCAGAGGCCTTAAAGAGTGCAGACCAAACTCCTTTTTTAAAAGGGGGGGGTAGTAGAGCACTAGCTAAAAATTAAGACCCGGGACCCCCACTTTCACATCCAAAAAAACTTTGAAAAAAGTGATGAGACGGCAGATTACAAAGTTCATGGACCAGCACAACCAAATAACCCGAACCAGCATGGCTTTAGAGCGGGTCGATCATGCCTGTCACAGCTGCGAACCATTATGACAGAATTACGGAACTTTGGGGGACGACCAAAAAGCAGATGTGATTTACACAGATTTTGCAAAGGCGTTTGACAAATGCGATCATGGAGTGATAAACGCACAAAATGAGGGGCCCTAGGCATTAAAGGGGAAGGTAGGCAGATGGATTTTTTAGTTCCCAACACAAAAAACACAAAAAGTAGTAGTGAACAGGGCAAGATCCAGCATCAGGGGGTCAAAAAACTCAGTGCCCCAAAGGGACTGTCCGGGACCTCTGCTGTTTCTCATCCTCATAGCAGAAAAGATAAAAACACCCAGCACACTTTTTTTATCATCATTTGCAGATGACACTAAAAAAGCATGAAAGTCACTACGGTAGAGGACAAAAAATTTTCAAGGAGGACATAAGCAGGGTCTTCCCAAAGGGCAGTGGAGAACAAACATGCCCAATGGTGATAAGTTTCAGCTGCTTAGGGATGGAAAAAAAAAGAACTCAAAAAAGGGAAAACTATATACAAAACGCAAGAGGGAAATAGAACGAAAAGGAAAAACGTAAAGGACTTGGGAATAATTATGTCTGCTGATCTGTGTTTAAAGACCATAACAAGACAAAGATCACAACAGCCAGGAAGATGACGGGGGGGGTATTGAGAACTTTCAAAACAAGGAAATAAGCCCGATGGTGACACTATTCAAATCGCTAGTGCTCCCTCACTTAGAAACTGCTCAGTGCTGACGGCCCCGTTCAGGGGGAGGAGAAATAGCAGAGGGTGGAACAAACCCGAGATCGTTTACGGGTCACATTGAGCCATTGAAACATCTAAATTTTGGGAACGCCTTCAAGTCTTGGGAAAATGTACTCATTGGAGCGGGGGGGAGAGATACATGATAATATATACATGGAAAGTACTTGAGGGGCCCGGTCCCAAATCTTACACCATAAAACATACTGGAGTGAGAGATATGGGAGAAAGTGTAAAATAAACCCAGTGGGGGAGCAGGGGGGGGTGGGGACAATCGGGAGCACTGTATTAACATCCGGGGTCCCAGACTATTCAACATCTTACCAGAAGATATCCCAAACACGGCTGGAACCAGTGTAGAAGCCTTCAAGAGGGGGAAAATGGACAAAATTTTACCCGGTGCCAGGGTCAACCCCGGGGTGTGATGGTATGTGGGGGGAGCGGGCCCCAGCAGCAAAAGGGCCCCCCTTGGGCCAGGCAAGCACCAACGAGCCTGGCCCATGGCCGGGCTCAAAATAGATAATTGAAACTCTTCAAAGGTATATCAAAGGGGAAAAGGGGTTTTGAGGCACTGCAGAGCACTGAAATATTCCGGGTAGGCCTGCCCCCGGGCCCGTCCTGAATAGTTCACACCCACCATCCACCCGCAACTTGTTCCCCAATTTTACCCCTTTTTTCTCTCCCCTTTTCTAGCTTTTTTTTTCACTCCCCTGTTCTCACTAAACATTTAACTCAGTATATTTTCCCCACACGGCAGCTGTGACTCTCGTACGACAAAGGCCCGGGGGCCCTTAATCCCGGGAGCACCGTACGATGTTGTGGTTTTACACTTGGGAACACTTAGACAATTTTTGGGGAAACCCTCACCCATTACTTCTTCAATGGGAAAACAGCAGAGTGAAGAAGCCCACTGTAAACGAAACTTTTCAATTTAAAAATACCTAACTATTGCATGTGTTTACTTATCAACCTGTTTGTATTGTTTATCATTTTAAAATCCATAAAGATCATTGTTAGTAAGTTTATTTACAAAAACTTTTTTTTACAGTAAATAAAATGTACTTTACATGTAACAAATTATTGGTTAAACACAAAAGAAAACCACTAAATTGTTGTGCATGTCATCAGACAAGAAAAATTTTCATATATAAAACATGTGTGTAAATTATGTGGTAGTTTCCCCCCCAAAAAAAAAATCAGGCTATGAAATACATTAATGTAAATTCAGGAATTTTTTTAAAGGGAAAAGTTTCGCCACAGTTACTTCTTCAGGTTGGGGCTGAAGAAGTCATTGGGAAACTTTCCTCTAATAAATGTCCCGAAATGAATAAACTCTTTTTTCCCCGTCTGGTCGGTATTACCAGACCAGTTTTCAAAGGGCAGGCTGCATCTCACTAGTACACTACCAGTCAAATATAACTGAATCACAAAAAAGGCCCGGGGACATATACACGCATGCATACACTGAGAGACCCCACCTCTCCCGGGGTATATACAATACCTACATAGCAATGTGGTGTTCTCCCCCGCATGTGCGACAAGGCTGGGGACGTTACTTGCGGCACTCGTACGATGCTAGGTCCCCTTCCTGATCTTCCCTCTTCGTTAATAACAACGACCTCGGGGAAGCAGTTGCTTCGTCGTGTGAGAGAATGCGGGATGGAGGGTCAGAGTCGACAAAAGGGGTGACCTTAAAGGCTGGTGAGTCGGGGCAGCCAGTCGACCTGGACGGAAAGAGTCTACCTGAATAGGTTAGATAAGTACCTGAGTGGGGTGTGATTGGACGTGCCTAGCGGGGCTAGTAGGTGCTGTAGTGCCCCCTTCTTGCTTATTTCCAACACAGTTTAAAACGATAAATCATCTGGGGCATTGGTCGACATGTGCTACTATTAAAAGGAATAATGAATCTTGCACCCGTAGCATTTATCGCCATGAATCAGTGGAAAAACCGAACCCCGGTTTGCTTTTTCACGGGGGACCATTCCCACGGGACAGCCTCCGAGCCTCTCGTGGGGTCAGGTGGGTCCCCCCACCCTTAAAAAACTAGTCCTCTCACAGCTCATTCAAAAAGGGTTTTTAGAAAACCCCCGTCAAAACCCCAAAAAAAGTTCCCCTTTACACCTCTACTACTACTGTTTTCAAGTGTAGTTTTACTAGCTTCCCAGCTACAATTATCACAGCATAGCGGGGGGAAGTCTTGGCAGTAATCAGGTTCGTAAAGGGAAAAAAAATGAGGATAACCTTGAAAAGTGAATTATTTTTTAAAAGGGTTTTCGTAGCAATTTCCGTTTAAATTATTTTCTCTGACGGGGGAAACCCTCTTGGAGATGATATTGTTACTGAAAGATAATGAAAAAATTTTAAAAATAAAAATGGCACAATACCGTGACTGGGAAAAATACACAAATAACCAACACAGAGGGAGGAGCTTACCACGACGTTTCGCTCAGATTTGGGGAATTACCCAAACTCCTCCTTTTTTACCATTCTTTTTTGTATTTGGGCTGATGAAGCCACTGTGGGCGAAACGTTTTCCCCATTAAAAATACCCAAGTGTTGCATATGTGTCTAATTTATCATTTGTAAAAATCACTGACAAAGTGAGGGGGCCAGTTTATATATATAGGGGGAGGGGGAAAGGGGGGACCAGGAGAGGGGAAGAAGTATGGTAGTGGAAGTAGTAGTAGAGGCAGTACTGGTAGTGGAAAGTGGGAGAGTTTCTAGTGGTACAAAGAGAAAGTGAAAAAGAACCCGGATATGAGTCCCAAAATTCACTGGCTAGGGGAATTGTTTGCAAATAGCGCTGTTAGATTTTTTAGTCAGTTCTTTTCCCCTTTTTGTCGAAAATGTCTCAGTTCCCATACCTTTTTCAGTCACGTTCCTGACTGACCTGTATCATCTCAGTTCCTGACTGACCTGTATCAGTCTCGCCGCGGCCTTTAGTCACACTTGCTGACTGACCTGTATCAGTCTCAGTTCCCGACTGACCTTTTCAGTCACAGTTCCCTGACCTGATCAGTCCAGTTCCACTGACTGACGTCAAGTTCCTGACGACCTGTTTAGTCACAGTTCCTGACTGACCTGTGTCAGTCTCAGTTCCCTATACCTGTATCAGCTCATTCCTGATTTAACCCCCCTTTTTTAAAAACTTGCTCAACAGTCTTTCTGTATTTGGTATTCGCTGGAAGGTACAGCTGCTTTTACAGCTGTACCTTGGGGGAGGGGGAAAAT
>WNWK01053276.1:0-11920 GCA_009830355.1 Cherax destructor
CCTCTCCACCTGTAGCTCTACAATGTACTCAAAGCTAAGCACCATATGGTCACTGGCTCCCAGGGGGCTCTCGTGCGTTATGTCTTCAATGTCTGAGCTGTTCAGGGTGAATACAAGGTCCAGTCTTGCTGGTTCATCTTCTCCTCTCTCTCTGGTCGTGTCCTTGACATGTTGGTGCATCAGGTTTTCCAGTACCACGTCCATCATCTTGGCTCTCCAAGTTTCTGGACCCCCACATGGTTCATGGTTCTCCCAGTCGATCTCCATGTGGTTGAAGTCTCCCATGACCAGTAGCTTCGCTCTGCTCATGTGTGCTTTTCTTGCCACCTCCGCCAGGGTGTCCACCATCGCTCTCTTGTTCTCATCGTATTCTTCTCCTGGCCTCCTGCAGTTCTGTGGGGGGTTATACATCACTGCAATGACTATCTTATGCTCCCCAGACTGGATGGTACCTACTATGAAGTCCCGTTCTCTACCCACCTCCATTCCTACCATTTCCTCGAATCTCCAACGGTGCCTTACAAGCAGTGCGACCCCTCCTCCCCCCCTGCTCCTCCTATCTTTCCTCAGGATCTGATATCCCTGTGGGAAGATTGCATCTGTTACTGTCTCATTTAGTTTCGTTTCAGTGACCGCTATGATGTCTGGGGATGCCTCATCTATTCTTTCATTCCACTCTTCATACTTATTCGTAATTCCATCCGCGTTTGTTTACCAAACCTTCAACCTTGTTTCCAATACTGTGGCCCTGGGGAGATCTTGGTTGGTTGGGGGTGTGGGCAGGGTGCCCGCAGGGGGTTGCAGCATGGGTGGGGGGGATTGTATGGTTGGGGTATGGGCTAGTGGGGTGCAGTTTGGGGTGGGAGTGGGGGGTAACTGTGACGGTGGGTTTTCGTTTGCTAGGGTGGGGACAGGGGGCCTGATAAGTGGGTGTGGTGCTAGAGTGTATGGTTGTCGTGGGTTGTTTGTGATTTGAGGCCCGCTGAGGGTACTTCCAGTGTGTGTGTTTATCCTGCTTGGTCTTGGTGTCCTCCGTGTCTCGCTGTTTCCCCTCCCTCCTCTCTTCTCCTTCTTATCTTCTCCCTCCGTGTGTGTGTGTGTGTGTGTGTGTGTGTGTGTGTGTGTGTGTGTGTAACGAAACCCTTCGAAATGTTTCGGCCCCGCCGGGAATTGAACCCGGGCCCTCCGTGCGTGAAGCAAGAGCGCTAGCCACCATGCCATCGGGGCGTTAGTCGACTGGTGTACTCACCTAATTGTGGGTGCAGGGGTCGAGACTCAGCTCCTGGCTCCTGGCCCTGGTGTGGGTCGCATTCTGGGACAAAACTGATCTAATTTGCCCGAAATGCTCTGTATAACAAGTGGCTTTCTATATAGTAGTATGTCATTGATGTCAGCTAGGCGAGGGCCTGGGTTCGATTCCCATCCAGGGCAGAAACATTGGGCGTGTTTCTTTACACCTGTTGTCTATGTTCCCCATCAGTAAAATGGGTACCTGGGTGTTAGTCGACTGGTGTGAGTCGCATCCTAGGACACTGACTTAATCTGCCCGAAATGCTGAGCATAACAAGGGACTTTCTATATAGTAGTATGTCACTGATGTCAGCTAGGCCTGTATACCATGTACATGTACTTGTAGTAAATAAAGATATTATTATTATTATTATTATTATAGATATGGTAGGCAGGCGACTTGTAGGAGTGACGGCAAGAATAACGTTTTCTCTAGTCCAACATCAGAGAAAATGTGTACACTATAATATTACTAGGGGTAACTAGAAAATTATTACTTTTGTATGCCTTCACTCAGAGAGTCATTTCTTCTAAAAATGATGTTACGTGAGAATGGGAGTGTTCCTCTTTATTTATCCTACTGTATCAACGTGGAGACAACTTGTATACAATGTAAAATGATTGTATTATGGTGCCCAAAATGCCCTGCATACTAGGGGCTTTTGGCATGTACACCTCATGTAATCTCAATAATCAAATGTAATTCTTTGTATCATGTCCAAATAAAAATTATTATTATTATTATTATTATTATTATAATACACACATATGAACCAAAACCAGACGCGTTCGACTGTTTGTTTACATTATGTGTAGGTTGGGTGGGATGGGCATCCCTGGCTGGCTACCTTACTCCGAACACCTGACTTCCTACAAATAAATGCAACTCACCTCTCACAATACATTAAGACAACATATATTTTAAGGTAATTGATAAATGTACTGTACTGTATATGTATTTTATTATTTTATCTCTCTGGGGCACTTTAAATGTTGTAGTATATTACTATATTACGTGCTGGTGGGGTGGGGTGTTCTAGTAAGTAAGTTTATTCAGGTATGCACAAATACAGATACATAGATCATCATACAAATAAATACACTTACCTCTCACCCTACATTAAGACTACAAATATTTTAAGGTAAGTAATGGGTGTACTGTGTGTGTATTTTACTTTTTATTGTTTTTAATGCCTAGTTCTATTGCTAACTTAATATATGTTAGTGTAAACTTGTTATCTGGCATTTATATGCATTTATAAGTGGAAAAAAATGTCGTTCTGCTTTCCGGCAGTTGCCTGGTACTTAACCTGCCGTATAAGTGGGGCCCTACTGTATATATATATATATATATATATATATATATATATATATATATATATATATATATATATATATATATATATATATATATAATATATATATATATATATATATATATATATATATATATATATATATATATATATATATATATATATATATAAGATCACAGTAAACAGGTGATATGGTGATATCACAATATGCAGAATAACCACGCTGGCCGTTTCACACTGAGGCTGGGTGGCCCAAAAAAGAAAACATTTTCGCCATCTATTCACACATGCTCACTGTCTTTGCAGGGCCACACTGATCGACAGTTCAGATGTCACTCCAAACATCAAATATCCCAACTCCAGGACTCAAGTCCGGCTAATCGGTTTCCCTGAATCCCTTCACAAAATATTGATCTGCTCACACTCAAACAGCTCGTCAAGTCCAAAAAACCATTGGTCTCCACTCCTAATACGCTTACACATGCCTGCTGTATGTCCAAGCCCCTTTCACACAAAACTTTTTTTACTTCCCCTCCGTCTATCCTTTCCTACGACGACCCCTACCCCTCCTTCTCTCAACTAGATTTATACACCCTCCAAGTCATCCTATTTTGCTCCATCTTCTCTAAATGACAAAACCACCTCAACAGCGTTTTCTTTGTCTCCACAGATACCTCAATGCATCATCCACCTTTTTTCCTTCATAAACCTATTCGCCGACAAGTCTACTCCCAAATATCTGAACACATTCATTTCTTCCATACTCCCTCTCTTCAATCTGATATCCAGTTTTTCTTTATATAAATCGTTTGATACCCTCATCACCTTACTCTTATCGATGGTCACTTTCAACTTTCTTCCTTTATACACCCTCCCAAACTCGTCCACTAACCTTTGCAACTTCTCTTCAGAATCTCCCAAAATCACAGTATCATCAGCAAAAATAGCTGTGTCAACTCCCATTCTGTATTTGATTCTGCATAATTTAATAAAACCCTCTCCCCAACACCTGGAGTTTACCTGGAGAGAATTCCAGGGGTCAACGCCCCCGCTGCCCGGTCCGTGACCAGGCCTCATGTTAGACCAGAGCCTGATCAACCAGGCTGTTACTGCTGGCCGCACGCAGTCCAACGTACGAACCACAGCCTGGCTGGTCAGGTACCAACTTTAGGTGCCTGTCCAGTGCCTGCTTGAAGACAGCCAGGGGTTTGTTGGTAATCCCCCTGATGTATGCTGGGAGGCAGTTGAACAATCTTGGGCCCCTGACACTTATTGTGTTGTCCCTCAACGTGCTAGTGGCACCCCTGCTCTTCATTGGGAGGATGTTACATCGCCTGCCGAATCTTTTGCTTTCGTAGGGAGTGATTTTCGTGTGCAAGTTTGGTACTAATCCCTCGAGAATTTTCCATGTGTATATAATAATGTATCTCTCCCTCCTGCGTTCTAGAGAGTACAGGTTTAGGAACTTCAAGCGTTCCCAGTAATTGAGGTGGTTTATCGCAGTTATGCGTGCCGCGAAGGTTCTCAGCAATTTCACCCGCCTTGAAAGGTGCCTTTAGTGTGCAGCAATATTCCAGCCTAGATAGAACAAGCTATCTGTAAAGTGTCAACATGGGCTAGCATTTAATAATACGCATTTAATAATACCTAATAATACGCATTTAATAATACCTAATAATATCTTTATCTCTACAAGTACAAGTACAAGGTATACAGGTCTAGTTGACATCAATGATATACTATGTAGAAAGCTGCTTTTTATGCAGAGCATTTCTTGCAAATTAGGCCAATTTTGTCCCGGGATGCGACCCACACCAGTCGACTAACACCCAGGTACCCATTTTATACTGATGGGGGAACTTAGACAACCAGTATAAGGAAACACGCCCAATGTTTCAACCCTCACCGGGAATCGAACCCGGACACTAACCATGTGAAGCGAGAACTTTTACCACCAGGCCACGTGCCACCAATGGTGACATTATGCATCCCTGTCTAAGACCTACTTTTGCTGGAAAGTAAACACCCTCTTTCTCCTGCACACCCTAACCTGAGCCTCACTATCAGCATTTAGTAACTTACCACCAATTCCATACACTTGCAACTTCTGCCACATTGCTCCTCTATCCACCATATCATGAGCCTTTTCTAAATCCATAAAAGCAATGAAAACTTCACTAGCTTTATCTAAATATTGTTCACTTATATGCTTCAATATAAACACTTGGTCTACACACCCCCTACCCATTCTAAAGCCTCCTTGTTCATCATCGATCCAGCTCTCTGTCTTACCTCTAATTCTTTCAATAATAACCCTACCATACATTTTAGCAGATATACTCATTAGGCTTATTCCTTTATAATTTTTACACTTTTTTTTGTCCCCCTTCTCTTTATATAAAGACACTATGCGTGTTCTCTGCCAATCTCTAGGTTCCTTCCCCTCTTTCATACATTTATTGAACAAAAGCACCATCCACTCCAAAACTATATCCCCACCTGCTTTTAACATTTCTGTCATGATCTTATCAGGTCCAGCTATTTTACCCCCTTTCATTCTACGTAATGCCTCATGCACCTTCCCCACTCTCACATCCTGCTCCTCTTCACTCCTAAAAGATGTTATAGCTCCTGGCCAATGCATGAAATCACTGCCTCCCTTTATTCATCTACATTTAACAGTTCCTGAAAATATCCGCGCTATCTTTCCAATCTAATCACGGCCAGCCGAGATTAGAACCTGTGACTCATTCTTCCGCCTCAAGAGACAGAACAACGTTCACATTGCCTTAACCACTTAACCAACGATCCTTCAGGGATCACGCACCCAGCAGAGATAGGTGTTGTTCGTGATTCGAAGACACTCGTGGTAGTGGTAACCTCAAGGCTAATTTCAACCACCTTGTGTCCTCGGATCACAAACAACACCTAGCTCTGCTGGGTGCTATCATCCTGGACACTTGTAACAGCTATCATCCTGGACACTTGTGACAGCTATCATCCTGGACACTTGTGACAGCTATCATCCTGGACACTTGTGACAGCTATCATCCTGGACACTTGTGACAGCTATCATCCTGGACACTTGAAACAACCGTCATCCTGATCGCTTTTGACAACCATCATTTTGGCTTCTAATGTACTATAAATAATTAAAACAATGCCGCCCTGGTGGGCTAAAACAGTATTATTGTCTTGACTCACCTGTAACATGATGTAAGTAGACCAGGCTCACCAGGACCCCACGACTGAGTGTGACCTGTATGGTAACTATAATGTAATATTATGTATATGTGCAAACAATCGCAGACAGGCGATCTTAACTATGCAAGACAAGCCACGGGGGGTGGAAATCTTTAGCTCAAGTACTTTCACACTTCTCAGTGCGTCATCAGGAGCTTTGCAATGCTGCAAAGCAAAGACAACATATAATTTGATTTGGAATATATTTCTTATAAACAGAAATTCGAAAAGTTATATAAAATAATAGATATCTAACATTTTGGTCTGAAATATATTTCATACAAACAATTCCCTGGAAATAAATGAATACATATCTAACATTTTGCTGTGAATTTTTTTTCTAACTAACATAATTTTGAAATTATTAAGTATACAACCAACATTTTTCTTTAAAATCTGATTATTTCACTTTTCCTTGCAACCAGACTTTTGGATTCACTTCTCACTGACAATCTTTTCAATGTTAGGAGTGGTACTTGATAATGTTAGGAGTGGTACTTGATAATGTTAGGAGTGGTACTTGATAATGTTAGGAGTGGTACTTGATAATGTTAGGAGTGGTACTTGATAATGTTAGGAGTGGTACTTGATAATGTTAGGAGTGGTACTTGATAATGTTAGGAGTGGTACTTGATAATGTTAGAGTGGTATGATAATGTTAAGTGGACTTGATAATGTTAGGAGTGGTACTTGATAATGTTAGGAGTGGTACTTGATAATGTTAGGAGTGGTACTTGATAATGCACAACGAGTATCGCTTTCAACTGCATGCCGATTCTTCTGTTTGGACTTAATGTGCAACAAACATGAAAGTCCACTCTCACACATGTAAGTTGATGCAAATGGCAAAAGAAATCTGACTGCATGTGTTGACAGATTTGGGTAACAATCATACTGGCCCAAAAAAATTCCATGGTAGACCGCTGGTACACATCTTTAGCTCGGAAATCGTTTTTCAGGTTCAAGAACTCCTCCTGCATAGCCTCTGGAACACCATGAACATCTGTTACGAATGGATTCTTGATGGAAGAAAACCCATCCTTTGTCATGTCCACCTCCGGAAAGTATCGTTGAAATTCATCCCGCAGATTTTGTAAATGCTGGAGAATATGCACCTGAATGGCTTCCTTTTCCCCCAGCATGGCATCCACACATGAAAATTGAACTAAATTTTTACCTTCGACTCTTCCGATCCAGAGTTCTAGTTTCTCAAGAAAAGCCTTGATGATTCCTTGGTGAGAGAACAGATTTGCTCCTTTCCCTTGCAGCTGAAGATTCAGTTTGTTCAAGATACCAAAAATATCGACAAGGTTTGCTAGTTCTAATTCTGACAGTTCTAGCATATTTGTAAAACCTTCTTTCCTTTGAGACTGGATAAATAGAATCAATTCTTCTCTCAGTTAAAAAATTCTGTTGACAACATTCCCCTGTGACCAGCACCGTACACAAGTGTAGACAAACAACACCTCAAAGTCGGAACCCATGTCCTGGCAGAATTTTCTGACGATTTGATGTAATTAACCACCTTCACCAATCCTTTGAAAATGGTGTTCAGGTGATCAGGTAGTGTTTTTGATGCGTCTCTCTGTGTATGAAACAGTGAACTCCGGTTACCAACGCTTGAAAGCCTGATCTTGAGCCTAGCATCGCAGGTGCACCATCAGTGGTAACACCAATCAAATTTACTCAATGCAGACCCTTTACTTAAGAAATTGTTAATAATTTCTAACTCATCCTGAGCCCTTATGGTGGTATAAAGAGTCTTACAAAAGAAAAACTCGTCTTTGAAGTCTGTCTCAGCCATGTATCGTCAAAATACCAATAGCTGAGAAGACAGTGAGACATCAGTTGATTCATCCAACTGTATGGCAAACAATGGAGATTTCTTTATTTCATCCACAACTTGTTCACTGTTTTGTGATATCGCTCCCGCAGTTTGACTGTCGCTGCAGCTGCAGCTAATACGGGCGAATCCATTATCCAGATGTTTCGGAAATAGGACATTGTCTGGTCATTCCAGACAATGCTATTACGGCTTGTTTGGGCTTTGGCAAAGATTTCCTTGATTAATGAAGTAGGGGCTTCCTCATACACAACAGTGTATCCCAGTGGTAAGAGTCGCGCCTCTTACCACTGGGGTCCGGGGTTCGAGACCCGGACGACCAAAAAAAAAAAAAAAAAAAAAAAAAAAGGGCTTCCTCTATCTCCTCTTCAGAGAAAAGAGAGTGCATCCATCTTAGTCTTGTGCTCCTCCTTCTCAAGTCCCAGCAACTCCTCATTGGTCAGGTCTTCCCTGTGCCCCTCCACTAACTCCTCCACATCGAGAGAGGTAAACAAGGTTAGTGAGCGGTGTCGTGACTCATTTTGACCCATACAAGTTCTAGCACGCGAGTCGTATTCCAAGCAAAAATTTTCGCGTCCAAACAGGACGTATAACAAGTTGGACTTATTCCAAAGCGGACGTATACCGAGGTACCAATATATATATATATATATATATATATATATATATATATATATATTATTGTAACCAAGAACGAGTGGTATTAACCAATAACAACACTGCGCTAACCAGGGTTCGAACCCATGTTGTACTGGCCCGTCATTGTGAGCGAGAACCACATGACGCCTTTACCCACAGGACCACCCAATCCTACAAGAACCAAACACCCAGCACTGAGCTGTGTATTTTACCTTGGTGCCAGGACATACGGAGGTGTAGGAGCTTTCAAGATAATTTCATTCTCATCCCTGTTTGGTGTACTAACCTACCAGCAGTGTTTATATATATATATATATATATATATATATATATATATATATATATATATATATATATATATATATATAAGTCCTTTCTAAAATTTTATCTTATACATTTAAAGATATATTTTTTTCATTTATGTTAATATAAAAATTAATAATTTTGTACGGTCAGTCCTGGACATTATCAAGTCCAGGGTTTAGGAATAAATTAATTCATTGCAGAGAAAACATTTAAAAAGAAGGTTTTATGTCTAATGCGTATCTATATTCACTTGTTTCCTTGTCGCCCCAGCCACTAACAAGCATAAACCCCTTACCTTACTAAATTGGTTCTTTATTTATATTCTGTTGTTTACGCTAGTTTTAACATTGTAAGTTAGCAATTTATAATAAAAAAATTCAACAAAATGCATAATCATTATAGGTTTAAAGGCTCTTCACAAAGAATTTTCTGCTTGCAAATTTTATTTACAACAAAACTCAAACATGAAAATGTTTTATACAGCTTCACGGTTAATTTATGCAGCCTCACCAAGTCTACCTCTCGTCCCTTCACCCCAACACGCTCCTCTCGTCCCTTCACCCCAACACGCTCCTCTCGTCCCTTCACCCCAACACGCTCCTCTCGTCCCTTCACCCCAACACGCTCCTCTCGTCCCTTCACCCCAACACGCTCCTCTCGTCCTTTCACCCCAACACGCTCCTCTCGTCCCTTCACCCCAACACGCTCCTCTCGTCCCTTCACCCCAACACGCTCCTCTCGTCCCTTCACCCCAACACGCTCCTCTCGTCCTTTCACCCCAACACGCTCCTCTCGTCCCTTCACCCCAACACGCTCCTCTCGTCCTTTCACCCCAACACGCTCCTCTCGTCCCTTCACCCCAACACGCTCCTCTCGTCCTTTCACCCCAACACGCTCCTCTCGTCCCTTCACCCCAACACGCTCCTCTCGTCCCTTCACCCCAACACGCTCCTCTCGTCCTTTCACCCCAACACGCTCCTCTCGTCCCTTCACCCCAACACGCTCCTCTCGTCCCTTCACCCCAACACGCTCGATACTCAGGGTTATTCCATCTATTGGTCAACATATCCTGTGTGACCTTTTTTTTCAGTGGTAGCATATATTCTAACACCTAGTGTTTTAATATCAATTACTGAGAGCTGGAAAGCATTATCTTTTACAATAAACTGTTTAAAGGCGGTATATCTAGCGTGGGCGCCATTTGATGGAAGGGCCCACACCCAGTCCAACTGCCAGGGATATCATGGGTTAGGTTGTTGGGATATCCTAGGTTGCCATCATAAAAAAATAACAATGTACAGGATGTCAACAGAGCCAATTCCCTATTTCATGAATTTATGACACTAATACGTATCGTAAAATGTTACGAAAATTACACTACGTAATCAAGGCTATCACAACAATTCCCCAAAAGCGTATAAATACCTGGAGTGTCGAACTCTGGAAGGACTCGGATGCCCCTGAGCCTGGCATACTCTACCACGCTGGCCACGTCCTCAGCAGTGTACACGTGGATGGGACTGTAGGCACCATGCTTACTATAATGAGACGAGAAAACAAGACGTGAGAGCGGGAACCTAAATTTTAGTTTAATTTAATCGGGGGAGGTGGGGGGCAAGCGCTAAATCTGTAGAGATCATAATGCGCCTGAGTATGGAAGACCTTAAGTCTGATCAAAGGAAGGAGAGGACAAGTCCAGTTCCTTGAATCAAGAGTCACTCACAGACATCAAGGTACCTTTTCTCCTGAACGGAACGTGTCTGAAAAACATAGATGATAACTGTTTGGAATATTTACCCAGGAGGGTTAGTAACCCAGGAGGGTTAGTAACCCAGGAGGGTTAGTAACCCAGGAGGGTTAGTAACCCAGGAGGGTTAGTAACCCAGGATAATCCAAGAAAGACAAGATGGATGAAGTGTCGTATTGTCAACAACAATAAAGACAACAAGTTGCAGAATCTGATTTTAAGGCGCTAAAATCTCGCTTTTCAGAGGGCTTTATAAAGTCACGAAATGATAAAGCACTACACAGCTGCAGGTTTTCCCAATTAAAGATCGGTCTGCAATGTGGCTTTTTCTTTAATAACGCTAACCAGTGTTACTTATTCCCGATGAAGTCCTTAGGTCTTACCCCAAGATGCGATCCACAACAGTCGACTAATTTCTGGGTATCCATTTACCACTAGGTGAACAACAACAGTTGGTGTTAGGTTTGCTCAGATGTCTCGCCCACCCCTGGACTGAACCCGGTTTCTTTCTAATGGCTGCAGCACGTTTCCTGCCTTATAATGTTGGTGGCCACAGTGTATGTCGTTGATGCACATGGGAATAGTTTCATTATTTGAATATGCAGAACTAAAATCATATTGCAAATATCTGGGGTAATGTTTGCGAATAATTGTATTTAAAAAACTAGTCTCGTCCATTCTTCTATTTTCTGCTGATGTTTTGAATGAGTTGACTCAAATGTAAAGGAATCAACTGTATTTACACAAAAGGCGTAACGCCAACGAGTGATAGACAATGCAGTGGAGTCTTTTAATGGTGCAAAGTTTCTCCTTTAATAGTGCAACGTTTCGCCTTTAATGGTGCAACGTTTCTCCTTTAATGGTGCAACGTTTCTCCTTTAATGGTGCAACGTTTCGCCTACGAGTTGACTTGATCGGTGGTGAAACCTTCTACGATTAAGACTGCATTAAGTGTCTTTTTACCAACTTAATTTTTGCTCTTGATAATTTCTTATAGTATACCCAAGGCCACCCGAGGTGACGTACTGTAGTATGTGCGGCTGCGTCTCAACATACTAATAATAATAATAATAATAATAATAATAATAATAATAATAATAATAATTTTTATTTGGACATGATACAAAGAATTACATTTGGTTATTGAGATTACATGAGGTGTACATGCCAAAAGCCCCTAGTATGCAGGGCATTTTGGGCAGACTTAAAATTAACTTAAAACTAAATTGTAAGAATTATTGTAGATAGTATACAATGAGTAAAGGTGAGTATTTAAGCTATGAAATTTGAACATAGTTTTGTACTTTTGTCTTCATTATAAAATTAATTAAATCAGATTAAACAAATTAAAGCAATAATAATAATAAAATAATAAAAAGTTATGGTTGATAATTTATAAAATAAGTAAAGTTGCATATCTAAGTTTTAAAGTTTGAATATAAGTTGAACATATCAATTAATTGTAGCAATTTATTGCAGCAATGCAACTAATTGAGTGGGTAACAATTTAAACAATTAATTGCATTGCAGTTAGTT
>WNWK01053277.1:0-11920 GCA_009830355.1 Cherax destructor
TTGACTCATAAAAGGTATCTAGGTCTGTTTCCAGAAACTTCGAACCATTGATGCAGCTTTCTGCACGTTAAATGTATCCTCGGTGTCTTAGGTTGATGATCTAATAACTGTTGTCTCTGGAAACGAACAGTCTTCTAGGGAAACCCCTCTTCCTCTTCCTCTGTGCTTCAATTTGTGCAGTCTGCAACAATATTAGGCGTTCCATCATGCCCCGAATTGGTCCTGAGATATAGAGCAAAGGACAAGGAGAAGTAGGGAAATGAACAGGTTTATCTGGATGGCCCTTGGTCGGGCACCTGAGCCAGCCAATAGAGTCAGATCTGGTCAGTCATTCGCCTCACAGCCCCGTCCCGCATTGAGCTGAGCACCCTCCTGGTGGTGAAAGCTGGTACTGCAGTTTTTCCCAAACATGGCGACCAGTAGCCGGCGACGAACCAACACGTGTGCATAGAGCCCGTCAAGGGGGCTATTTACCCGGATAATGCCATTGTTTTACTCCCTCGATTTTGAGAATACCTTCTGCTCGCAACGAAGACTTATTTGGCATAAGTCTTAATGGCTGCAGGGATCTTCGTGAAATTTGCCTCGGCGGGGGCGTATGAAAGAACTGTGGACAATTTTCGGGACAAGGTGTTGCCTGTCAATCCGGGACTGGAGGGCATCTACGAGATGCATCCAATTCACACGTATGTCCGAGTTCGAAATTGTCCATTTGAAGCCGATACTGGATATCAGGAACAAATTCCAGTATGGAGTGATATGAAACAAAGGGCCCGCGGGACAGAAGGTTTTAACAGGCCTACCAAAGGGTTCTTTCTCCATTAAAATGACATTACGACAGGCTACCCCATCGTTTGTTGTGTTAGATGGCTTTAGAACCCAGCTTTTCGTCACTTATTCGGGACAACGAAGGACTTGTCGGCTGTGTGGGTCGTATGACCATATAGCTGCAGGATGTGGCAAACGGATGGTGTCCAGGGATTTTTCTCAGAAGGTACAGACAACTGAAGGTCCAGAACAAAACGTGTCTGAGTCTGTGTGGGAATGTACAGCTAGGTGGAGTGACATTGTGGGAAAGGGGGGAGTGAGCATTGTGAGATGCTACCTGAAGTGTCGAGGTACAGAAAGATATTGAATCTGTGGAGGTGGGGGTGATGGGAGATTTGCAATTGATTTGTCCTCACCCCTTGCAGACGGTTTTCAGGAAACGATATCTGAAGTGGAGGATTCCTCAAGGAAGGAGGGAATCCTGGATGGGAGGAGGATAGTCCCGAAATGAGATTAGTGAGAAGGTGAAGGGAATATACAATTAAAAGTGCAGGAAGTGGAGGCCATTGTGCATAATGTTGATGAGCCTGTTGGGATGGAATTGGTATGGATTCAAGGAAGAGGTCGGTGGGAGCGTCAGAAAACGATGACCACACCGGCCCAGCGCATCTGTAAGAAGGTTTGGTCCGGGGGGGGAGCCGGGGAGGGCAGAGATGGGAAAGATGGGACAGGGTTAAATAAAAAGTACAGGACAGAGACTCAGAAGCACAGAGGAAAGCCCCCTATGCAATTTTCAGGTGTTTAACTGAAAACCCCAAGGCCCCAGGGCAGAGGTCAACGGAAGTGGATTGAAGTAATATTACGACGTTATGACGTGGATGTATGTTTCTGCAAGAACATAACTTTAAGTGTGGACGAGAGTTGACGTTGAATGGGTACCGGGGTGTATGCAAGGCCCCTTGGGAAATTAAAGGGTGGGGAGGGCAGTGGCATTTGAAGGGAACCAGCCCATTTAGGGTAATAGCATGGGAGGGGGGGAGGAGGGAGAGGGGAGAGGGATGGGAAAAGGGGAAAGGGTGAGGGTTTGTTTTGTGGGTGTTTTTTGCCGGCTGATAATCATGGGGGTAAAAAAAGTGGATTTTTGGAGAGATGTTTGTTTTTACCTTTTATGGGGGTTTCCCGATGTTTTCCATTCTGGGGGGTTTGGGAATTTTGGTTATCAGTAAGGATGGGGAAACCCCAGGGGGGCAGGTTGTGTGTTGGGGGATTTGGGGGAGTTTGCGCTGGGGGATGCGGGGGATGGATGTGGTTGGTGGTGAATGGCAGGTAGATATTTTTTTTGTTTGGGGGATATGCGGCAGATTAGACCGAATTTATGTGAAAAGGGGAGATCACTATAGGGGGGGTTTTTTGGCCATTAGACATAGGATTTTCATCATAGAGGTGTTTTAAAGGAGGGGATGAGGGGATGATTCGATGATATGATAGTTATTGGATGTTGAATGTGCGCTTCTACATGGGGAGGGGGGAGATGAATGTTTTTGGGGAATGGGGGGAGACTTGTTGGGACAAGGGCAGGTAAGAGAGAATGTTTTGGGTTGGTGGGAGACCTGGGCAAAAAGCCGGGAATTGAGAATTTTACAGACAGAAGGGTAGAGAGGAAGGAAAGTGGAAGTTTGGATTGAAAAAAGTATTTGGAGGGACAGTTGAGTCGATGCTATGGGGGGGAAAGGGGGGACCTAAGGGGGGGGAAATAGAGGTTTTTGAGAGGACGATTGAAGGTTACCCAAAAATGAGAGATTTTATGTATAGGGAAAAAGTGGGGGCATGGAAGAGGTCTTGTGGTGATGTCCCCCATCTGGTTTAGTTAAGGAGGTTTAAAAAGAATGACATAAGGGGCCACTATCATGGGGATGGAGGTCAGCGAAGGAGAGGGGGATATAAGGTGGGAAAACTTTGAGGACTACTGAAGGATGAGAAAGAGATTTTTTTTTTTTGAAGGAAGATGGCTTATGGGGAGGGGGGAAAAAAGGGAAGGAAATTTTTTTGGGAAGAAGGGATTAGGAATCTATAGGATGTTGCAGCAAAGGGGGATGGAGGGCATGATTAGTGAAAAGAGGTGTGTGAACATAAAAAGAAGGAGGGGAAGAAAGGCACCTGGCATTGATGGAATTCCCAATGATTTTTATGGGTACATTGAAATACATGAAGGAATTTTTTTAAAGATTATTTAATTGCATGAAAGAAAAGGTTTGATGGGGAGACGCAGGGAAGAGTGTGGGGTTTTTTGGGGGAAAAAAAAATGGGGAAGACGCTGGGGAATTAAGGGGGATCTCCTCATTGGGGGAGACTATAAGATTTTTAAAAAATTTTGGGGAATATGATAAAAAATTTGGGGCTTGACGGTCATTCATCAGGGGCAGTTTTATACTGGGGAGAAGTATGAGTGTGGGAAAGGAAAATTAGGGGTTTTGTGGAAGAAGAGTTGGGGGGTTCTTTTGGGGGTTTGATTGGAGGGGGGCTTTTTGATTGCATGGGAAGAGGTATCTTTGGGGTGTTATTTTACAGCGACAGGGGTTTGGGGACGAAATTATTTGGGGGGGTTGGGGACTTTGTATAGAAAAGCGATAATTAGGATACAGGTGAATGGCAGAGTGGGGGACAGGTGTGTATGGGAAAATTTAAGGGTTTCCCCTTGTCCCAGATACTGTTTGCGGGGTATACAAGACCCTTTTTTAAACCCCTTTTAAATTTCTGAGGGAGGGAAAAGGGTGGGAGGGGGTAAGGTTAAAAATAATTTGGAAGATGGCACAACGGTTTTGGTGGGGGGTTTAAATAATGTGGGTCGATTATTGAGGTCTTTGGTGGGGGTACGGGGTTGAGAGGAATGGACAAAGTCAAAATTTTTTGGGGGGGTGGGGAGGTGGGGGGGGGGTTTGGGGGTTTTTGGGGGGGGTTTTTTGGACAAAAGGGGAATAAAAAAATCTGGGGTTTTGGTTTAAAAAAGATGGGGGTGGCACCCCAAGATGGTAAACCAAAGGGGTGGTGGGGGGGGCCAGGGGAAAGGGGGTTGGGAAGGGTGGAGGGCGGGGGGATGTTTTTACAACAGAGTGGTGGTGGAAAAAGGGGGGTTTGGGTATGGCATTTTTGGGGGGTGTATCCTTTGAGGGTCTGACATCCGGGAGCTGCAAAAAAAATCTTAAGGTATGTGGGGGGGATACGGAAAGGGAAAATTTGGGGAAGGAGGTGGTTGACAAAGGTTGGAGGGGAAATTTGGGGTTATCCCTTTTTGGGGAAAAACAACACAGGGCATGAAAGGAAAAAGGCCCCTTTTGGGGGGAAAAGCGGGGAAGGGGAATTTAAAAAGGGGAAAAAGTGTGGCAGGGGGGGGGGGAAAAAGGAAAGGTTAGGGTGGGGGGAAAAAATTTTTTGGCGTGCGGATACCAAAGGGTTGGGGGCCCAAAATTGGGAAAATATGGGGGGCATGGGGTGGAGGGAAGGGGGGGCTATTTTTCCCGGGTTTTAGGGAAAGGGGGGTATGGGGGGGGTTTCCAAAAAATCGGATTAAAGCCGAAGGTTGGGGAAAGGGGGGAAATTTTTAATGGGTATTTTTCCGGGGGGGCCCCCTTTTTCCCAATATGGGTTTTTTGGGGGGCGGGGGTTTTTCCAGATGGGGGGAAGAGGACCCCCGATCATGTGGTTTATTTTTGTTTTGGATTTTTTAAGGCAAAAGGGATAACTGTAAAGGTGATTAGGGGAGGGGGTTTGTCGTCATTTTAGGGCTTTGAGTTTCTTTTGGGGGTGGTGTGGGGGGGGTTTGGGGGGGGGGGTTTTGGGATGTAAAAAAAGGGATTATTTGTTGTCCCTTGGGGAATGGAAAAAAAAGGGGGGATTATAAAATTGGCCTTGTTTATCATAAAAGTGAAAATGGGGAAATTATATGGTGGGGAAAAAGGGAACGGTTTTGGGGGGCCAGGCATTTCGGGGTTGAGGTTAAAAACCTTTTGGGCGGGAAAACCCAAAATGGGTTGGTTCTTTTGGGGGAAAAAATCCAAGAAAGGAAATGTTGGAAAAGGTATGAAGGTGGGAAGGGGAGGTTTTTGAAAGGTTGGGGGGGGTCTCACTGCTGCTATTTTTCCCCCCTTTTTCCCCGGTGGGAGGTGAAATTTTTTTCCCCCTTGGATGCCGGGGGGGGGACCCACTTGACGGGCCCCGCTCGCCCCCTTGTAAGAAATTTCGTTTTTTCTTTAAATTATATTTTAAAGTTTTCACTCTAATTTTTTTTGGATTTTTAACCCTTTTTAAAAAATTTTCACTTCTTTTATGTCCTCCTTGGTTTGGTAAAAGTTTTTCATTTCCCCAATTTTTTTTAAAAGGGGCCCTTTTGCCTACTATGTAAAAATCCCAGAGGGGAGTAATTATTGTGGTTTCCTTCACAGTCTATTGATGCCACTGGATCATCAGTTCAAGGCTGAGTGTGGGTGGCCGATACTTTCAGCTATTGAAAAGAGAAGCAAGTAGCGAGCGATTTCTGCGTACCACCAGTAGTTTCTCTCCCCCAGGGCCAATGCAAGCATCTCAGGCAACTGGAAAGTCACTAGGAGGCCCAACTCAACGGTCCTTGCATCATAGTGACATTGTAACAGTTTTGGAAGACTGTTGGATTGATGAAACTTGAGGCAGCATGCTTCAGCAACAACAGCATAACGCTACCACCACCACCACATGAAGGTTCTCTCTTTAAGATTCATTAACCTCAGTGATACGTCCACAGCTGTAAATATTCAACAATTTCTACTGAGCCACTTTGTTTTCATTTTTCTTTTTCTTAATATAGGTTTATTCTAATCATATTTCTCATTATTTATTATTTCAGTGCATTCTGTATTAAATAAAGTGTTGCACATTTTCTTGTTATTAATATTATTCTTTCCCTAAAGAAGGTGACAACCTTCACAAGTGGCATTACCTTCCAAGGATTCATTCAAGGATTGAAGCTTGCCTCGAACAGATGTTCTTACTCTGGGCTTGAGCCGGCGACACCTGACGGCAATGTGGAACTCAGCAGCAGTTACTCGGTGCACCTCACATTCACCAACAGTTATACCCTTCATAAGTATTCATTTACTATAGTGAAGTACGTTGTTAAGAGGATTTGAATTCATTGAAACCACTCTTTGTTTATGTTGAACCAAGTGCAAGGCAGAGATGTGCTGATTACTTCTGTCACCTTTGTTTGAGCTTGAAGGTATTTTAAAGGTGGAAACTCTGGATGTGGATTGCAGGTGATCATCTCTTCATTGGTTCTTGTATGTTATCAAGGATTGTCACCAGGACACTCTTTGATTATAGTGGAAAATTGGATGGTTGGTGATCCATTCTCTTCTGGTTGGTCGGAGCAACGAACCTCCGGTCAAATTGCTTTTTATTTATAAATCAGAAGTAGGGATTTGAACCCTTGGTTTGTGTGTACAGTTGTATAGAGAGTAGGATTTGAACCCTCGACCTTTGCTGTGCTATGTTTCATTCTTCCCAAGTAAGTTAAGTTCTCGGTTGGCAGTATGGAGAATACTGGTTCTGTGGATGAATGCTGGGATGGCTAGGTATTTCAGGGGAAAACTTTTGAAGCTTCTGCATAACTACTAAGATTCAGGAAAATATGAAAGTGAGAGAGAAAGCAAGAAGACAGTTAGAAGAGTGTCGAGAAAAGCAAGAGAGACAGTTAGAAAGAGAGAAGAGAAAGAGAAAAGGAGAGAATTGAAAAGGAGAAAAGAGCTTGAAAGAAAAGACAAGAAGAGACAGTTAGAGAAGGGCAGAGAAAGGAAGGAACGTGATAGGGCTTTGGACAGTGAGAAGAGAGAGCACAGAAGTACGAGAACAAGCTAGGAGACGTGAACACTCTAGAGAAAGAATTGGGAAAGAGCAACTAGAGAACATGAATTAAAAGAGAAGATCGTGGCAAGAAAAACTCGTCGGGCTTTGAAGACTGGAGCTTCAAGGTCTTGCCAGCAATGATAAATGAGGGCGTGGTGAGCGTCCCACTCAAGCTTGCCCTGCCCAACTTACCACCCTTCTAGAGGAGGACATAACTTCTTATATTAATCAGATTTGAGAAAATACAAAAAACATGAATGGCCATTTGATTGCAGTGGGCTGCACTGAGGCGCAAGAATGTTATTTTCAGGGACAGCGCTGAACATTTATGTAGCTTTGTCCCATGATATCTTTGATGACCTATGTCTGTGGAAGGCAATTCTTAAGGCCTACCAGAAAACAACTAACTCTTATAGGAAAAATTCAGGTAGCCGCATTACAACACGGTAAGAATTTCCAGCAGTTACAGATTACTCTCTTTCGGTTGTTGGATTTTTGGATGAGCGGGTGCAGGAATTGGTCACGCGTATAGTCTCTTAGAGATTTCATGGTTGCCGACCAGTTCCTGACGGCTCTGCCAGCCAATACACGAAGACGCTATTCGAAGAACGTAATCTGATTACTCATTGCGGAAGTTGCTGGGCACTGACTTGTATGCGGAGCTGTTCCCTATAAGGGCCTGGGGTCGTCCCCTAAGGGCAATGGTTCTAAAGGCTCAGGTTCAAGTCTCATGTAGGGAAACAAATGTTTATCCCAGTTTGTCATGTTATGTGAACTCGGAAAAGAACCTCGCTTCCGATGCCCAACTAGTGCAGGTGGGTGATCGTCCAAAGGTAATAGACAAACCTCCATCATTCCGGACGCCGTTATGGACTTATGTGTCTAAGATATTATCATGAAACACAGGAGTAAGCATAGTCATTTCGAATACTTTGTTCTTCATCTCAAACATACACATGCCTCCACTATTCTTTCCGAACTACCCAGGCCGGCCACAGACACGTGTTTCCACCACCTGCATGCGGTGTTACATGAGTCCAAATGGTTTACAGGATTTGGACTAATGCGGTACCTTTCCATCACAACTTGCTCTATATAATGGAAAGTGACACGTTAGGAGCCTTCTCCTTTGGAAGAGCGATCTTTCGTCACCTCACATGATAAGTTTTCATGCCTCTCCCAGGTAGGCAGCTATTATCAGTCCTATTGCTAAGTATCTTCCTTATCTCATGAATAATAGTCATTTAAGTTGAAGCAATGATACTCAGCGAATCAGGTCAGCATGAGATCTCTTTGCATAACCTCAGTAGATGACAGTAGAGTTGCCACACTCCAACCATATACCAGCTGTTCAAAGTAAAGTAAATTTGAAGTTCGGGCACCTTCTAATGATCCTTTAACAGTGCAGATCTTGGGTCCCAAAGATGACTATCAGTACAGCAATTGCCCTTCACTTCGGTATTGCTAGTCATGCTGGCATGACAGCGTAGTTGTCAAGGAAGGTAAACAGATCCTGGTTTGAATAAGCGGCAGGATGTTATATAATCTGTGTTGAGAAACAAGTACTCTTACAGTAGATTATTCCCTCCTAGTCATTCCCGACTATGCCACGAGTCAATTCTCCAAATGGTCATGACCTGCCAGCGAAGCATTTTGGGCCCATCAAAAGATGTGGCATAAAATCAAACTTTCTGGCCAATGTATGGGTGTCAAGGAAGTGGGTCGTGCAACAGGTGTAAAGCACTACCCCTCATATCCACGATCCTGCTTCCGTACGACAAAATTCCCTCCCCCGGGGAAGATACCCATAACTTGAATATTTTTATTTACTGGGGGAAAAGAATTCATTCGGGAAACAGATCATAAACCATTGGTATCCTAGAACTTTTAAAGGGAACAACAGTCGCTCTTGAGGGGACTTTGGGCACTCAAGCTTTAAGTTTCATATTTTTTGTATATCAATGGTTCATCTAATTTTTGCGGGTTGTCGTAAGTCAGAAAGAATATTTGCTTTGCGACTTTAATTTTTTTTTTGGGGGGGACTTTTACCTCAAAATTTACTTCTATTCCTTGACTACAGTCTTGTTGGGGGAGTGGGGGGGAAGCCCAAATGGGTATGAAAAAGAAGGTATGAAGTGATGGTTGGTGGTAGTTTGCTGGTTGGGGGTGAGGTCTGCTGCTGCCCCCTTTTTCCCCCGGTGAGAGGTTTTCCCGGCTTGGGAGCCGGTTGAGATCATTGACTGGCCCGCTCGTCCCTGAATACTTCGTATCTTCATTATTATATTTAAGAGCTTCCTCTAATTTTTTTTGGGAGCCACCATTTTTAAAAACTTTTCTTTGCTATTCCTGCCGGTTCGGTAAGAAAATTATTCGTTCCCTTTTTTTTAAAGGGCCTTATCCTACTATGAAAATTATTGTGAGTGGTGGTAATTATTGGGGTTTTCCCTTCACAGTCCTCTGTGTCCCTCGGTCATGGATTCAAGGCTGAGTGGGTGGCCCTAACTATTAAAACAACAACAACACGATTTCCTTCCCCCCAGTAGTACCCAGGCAATAAAAACATCAGGCAACTGGACGTCACTGGGGGCCAAACTTTCAACTGAGCCCCTTCATCATAGGGAATTTAACGTTTTGGGGAATATTTGGTTTTGGTAAAACTTGAGGCAACAAAAACAACAATACACTAAACCCCCCGGAGTTTCTCAAAAATTTCTTTTTTCCAGTGATACGTCCACACAAATATTTAGCTTTGAATCATATACATTATTTTTTTTCATTTTTCTTAATATAGGTATATTCTAATCATATTTTCGTATTTATTATTTCAATTGCATTCTATTAAAATAAATTATTTATTTTTCTTGTTATTAGTCTTTTTCTATTATTCTTTTCCTGAGAAGATTGCGCACCTTCACGTTCTCGAGGGATAGATAAGGTGGGGGAAAAGGGGTGGTGTGAGGAGTAGGAGAGTGTTTAGTGGTATAGAGGGGGATTCGGTGTAGGGTAGGACGGTGACTCTGACCGTGTTACAAAGGAGGACTTATGACAGAAGTAGGGAGTATGCATGGAGGAAGGATTGGAGTTTTTTTTTTCATTGACTTTGGAGTAGATATCTATAGAAAGGCTTTAAGTTAGGGAAAAGCATAGGGGTGCTATCTGAGTGCTGAGAGGTTTCTAGATGTTTTCAATATATTATGAATGCTACATGACTGTGTTTTATTGTATAGCACATATGAGTAAGGGTTTATGTGAAGGACCCCTATAGTAGGTGGAACAGTATATGAGTCTTTGTGTTGAGTTATTATTATTATTATTATATTTCATTGTATGATTATTATTTACCAAAGGATCCTGGGAGATGGAGCTTTGTTGTAGGGCTTTTGTATTCCATACGGGGAGGTTAAGGTGGCATTGCCCACCGCAAGATATTATGATTTATTGTGGTAGAATTTATTAAATTATATGTTTTCAATTAAAGACTTATGTTCTGCTGAATGTACTAACTTTGCTTGGAAGATACGTGTGCATAAGTTTTAATTTCATGGTTTTATGTTTTTGGGAATATAAAATTTTCCGTTTGGAGATAAATTTTGATTAGATGTATTGTGTATTAGGTTGTTAGGGAATGTTATTTGTCAATTTTTAAGTTGATGAATTGCATATTCACAAGCATTGTATGTAATAATATTCAACACTATTATAGGTTTATAAACCTAATCTGTTTTTGTGTTCTCATAGTGATGCATACAATTTCAAAAAAAAAAAAAAAAAAAAAATTAAGGTACTTTCCTGTTGGTTTGTTCTGGGTTTTGAGTAATATTGAGACATTGATATATGTTTGAATTTATACACATTGGAGGATGTGTGGAAGGGGGGTTGTAATTTGTACAGTGGATATGTATTATGTTTTCCTGTTTTGGGTTCGAGTTTGGCGGACGACCTTTTATTCTGTATATATTATGTGGTTTTAAATAAAATAAAAAAAAAAGATCTGGTCTAGTATAAGTAGACAGGTGTAGCATCAACAGTACTAGTATGAGGCTGCGTCATACATCCAGCTACACTTTGTAGCCTGACTCAGACATTAGTACAAAGTGTAGCTGGAAGTATGACGCAGCCTCATACTAGTACTGTTGATGCTACACCTGTCTCTACTATACTAGACCAAGTAATCCAGTGTTGGTTGTCTTAGAGCCAGAGCTCATTAACAGTATTTCCATCTCCTTGGATCAAGAGACTCGGGCAGGTACATACATCCACCATGATGTTGTACAAGACCAAACTCCTAGTCTTCAGATTAAGAAATTACTCAGTGTTTAACCATAGAGCTACTAGTATGGCAAACTAGACAATTCCTCCAACACCTTGGATCAAGAACATCCCGGACAGGTCCCCATTTGTTACAAAATGACACGATATATATTAGTAATAGACATCTCCAGTGAACACTAGAAAGGATAGCCCTCTAGCATCCAGCCTGTTACTGGGCTTTTGCAACAAAGTCAGGATCCTGGTACAGTTATCCCAAAATTTTCAATAGTCCTCATGAGGATTGCAACTGATAGGGTACTAACCAAAGCATAAAATTTTATATGTTTATTAACAAAGTGAGTGTCTAGGTTTTCAAAGTAAATAAATGTACATATGATCAGGATGTTCATTAAGTTATGAAGTAGGAGGTTAATTAGGAGGGGAGCTCCTACACTGCTCTCATATACAATAAGACTGTGCTGAGGCGCATATATCTAAATGACCCAGAAGTACCATCAGGTACAATGTCAGTAATTACAACAATGCAAATATATACAAATATGAATATATGTGTGTATGAGTGTGCTCCAGGTAACTCTAAGACTCGACTCAACCAGTGTCCGACTGAACAACTTCTCATAAGCTAGCTGCTCTAACAAACTGACAAGCAGAACAGCTTGATTGACCAGTAAAATAACAATTGCAGAAAAGCAATATAACAAGCAACAGCAACACAGCGTCAGGGAAAAAGGAGATAGAAAAACGACCTAACTGGGGACCACAATAGATCCTCCAAAATAGTCAGAAAAACCCCTTTCTACTGAAGCTAGGTTCAGCATATACAATCCGAGGCTGTGACAATGCCGATGCCTTATCAAAGTAGGCAAGAGTGAGGGAGAGACCTGAGTTGTCCTAGAGTGTCAATTGACACACAAACCCCGAAAACGTTGAAAAAACACTGCCGTCTATCCCTGAACAGAGTTACGCAGAGCCCTAGAATTGATTTTTCACCACCGTACATACTTTC
>WNWK01053278.1:0-11920 GCA_009830355.1 Cherax destructor
ATTGGAAGGAATAGAAGGCAGTTTGTATTGCGTTTTCTTGTACTCTCATAATACTGAGTTTGATACTCCATAATATTCAAGATAGGAATACCCTTAAACGTTTATTACTCCTGTTTTTATATTTATTTATTTAAATGATAATATATTAAGTACTGACTTAAAAATCAAATTGGATTGGGAATTATGTAATACATAAAAATAATTCCACGATTACATTTCAAACCTTCTAATTCCTAAGAGGAAATGCATTATTTTAGGATGCATACGGGGGCAGACACCACTCCCACGAGCCGCCTTAGAGCGGGGAAGGTGCCAGAGCCAGAGCTTGCTACCATCTGCAGCTCGCAAGACTGCCATTCCCACGAGCTCCCCTAGGGCGGGGAATGGGGCTAGGCCTGGGTACAACTGGTCCCAGAAGATGAGGTACTTGTACCTCCTCCCATGGGAGACATAGGTCTGAGACTCCCAAGACAGGGAGCCAAGGCCGGGGTCACTGTCTGGAAAAGACCCGGGCCGGGGGAGTACCGGCGAATCAAGATGATTAGGATGCATAAAAAAATAAGCTAAATAACTATGACCACATTTTTCAAAGGGGTGAACCAGTAAGCCAGTGGAAGGCCTCTGTCAGATGACCAAAAGCTTCAGCGACAGGTCATCTGACAAAGACCCGCCTCAAGAAACACTTATCCTGTTTCCTGACGAACCTTACCTATCCTAACCTTTAGGATGCATAGGATATATACAACAAAAAGTCTATTTCTCTCAGCGTATGTATATTAAGAGTTTATTTTAATCCCAATTTTAGGGATTAAAGAATTATTGTCTGCAGAGTAGTAGACAGGCTTGAAACTAAGTTAACAAACCAGCGCAGGTTTCTAGGATGCTAGGTAAATATACACAGTTATTTGACAAAGCTCCTGGAGAGCGAAACGTTGCCACCAAAAAATGACACATTAGTTACATCAGTGTCCATTTACCTATCATTTTGTCGGTAATTCTACCATTATTTTAGGATGCTATATTGATGTGAGGATGACAGCAGATACATCTCAGCTTCAGTATACACACTGGCACCCACAATACTGTTTACATACACATATGTGAAGGAGGAGGAGGGTGTGCCGGCCGACCGACTCCCCAGATTCCAATTTTAATCCCAATGATTTTCTAGTTTTCACTTTCACGCCGTTGACAAGTTCTGAGAATTTTCGTAATAGGATCACACACACATTTCTTTGTAATTTTGCCAAAAAAAAAAAATCTATTCTCCATTGAACGATTTTTCGTTTACGAAAAAAAAAAATCCGCCAACGTCAATTAGTATCGCGTTTTTTCTGAATCCGTTCAGTGGTTAGGTTCATAGTTCTTTTTTTTTTTAGTATTTGTGGATGAATTGTTTACTATTGAGAAACAAATTATCAAATTTTTGATATTTGTTCATATTCTCGATCCAAACATATGGAATCACCTCTCCAGCACCATCAACTCTCATTTTATTTCACTAATCTGAAGCGATATATTCTCCTTTCTCTCCTGCACACATGGATTATCGTTTCACCCTTTATCTCTGTTCCTTTTCCAATTTGCTTTCCCATAATTATATCCGCTATAGTTATTAATCTCATTTTCTTGAAGATAATTTTTCCAGTAAGTTACTGACAAGTGCATTTTTGACCCAGTAAGTTATTTATTATAGTCTTGCGCTTTACTGCGTTTCTTGCGTCGATTGTCTTATCTCCTTCCTTTTTCCTGCGTTGCCATGGCCTTCTATTTATCACTGTCAATGGTCCTCTTATTTTTTCCCCAATACTCCTTCCCTCATACGCCTCCCGGCCACCGCGTTTTAAGGATGATTTATCACCGTGTTCCCAGTTCTCCGTTCCTTCCTAAATCCTCGTTCCCTCCTTTCCCCTCATCTTTCTCCAAATTTTTCTCTATTCTTCACTTCCCTCTTATTCTTCAGGTTTCCTCCCTTCCCTTCCGTCTTATTTTCGTCAATCTGCTCCTACTGATATGATAATTATGATGATTTGATTATGATACTGTTGCTAATGATAATAAATTAATAATTAATAATAAATTAATATAATGGCTGAGTTATCTTAAACTATAATTTGTTAATAAATTGAGTATAATTTGAATATAATTCCCATGGTAATTGAACATGATAATTCGACTTCTCTCTCTCTTGGATCTTTCAGTGTGTAGATAACTTGATCATTCAGCACGACCGAGTTATTACTGAAGCATGATAACCTCTCTCTCTCTCTCTCTCTCTCTCTCTCTCTCTCTCTCTCTCTCTCTCTCTCTCTCGTTTTCGAGGTAATTGTTATTTTTGGAGTGTCTTGGCCACATTTTTTTTATGAGAGTAAATGTTTGAAAAATAAATTAGTGAGTGATAATGTGACTGAAACATTGGTACAGTGACTGAAGGATTGGTACAGTGACTGAAGGATTGGTACAGTAAAATAAAAGCATCATACGACACTAGAATTGCAGTCGTTTTATTTTTCTTACATCATTTCCCTAAAATACATCATAAATTGTGTTCAGTTCAGTTCAGACTCTCAGGTAAGGACCCACTAGGGGCGAGGGGGAAGTGAGGACAGAAGAAGAATAGCCGGTGAGAGGAAGAACCGAAGTAGAAGAGAAAGAGTCAGGACTAAACCCAACAGTCTAACTACTTTAAACATAAATTGTGAAGTATTGTACACAGAATTTATACACTGAAAGGAGCATATATTCTGTGGACAGCGTGTGTATGTATGTATATATATATATATATAGTATATATATATATATATATATATATATATATATATATATATATATATATATATATATATATATATATATATATATGTATATATATATATATGTATATATATATATATGTATATATATATATGTATATATATATATGTATATATATATGTATATATATATGTATATATATATATGTATATATATATATGTATATATATATATATATATATATATATATATATATATATATATATATATATATATATATATATATATATATATATATATATATATATAATATATATATATATATATAGGATGGGGTCCACCTCTAGTGTCAATTGTGGGACCCATTGCCTCGGAGAAGTGGATAAAAGACTTCAAGGAAGAATATTTAGATTTCTTTCTGAAGCCATTTGAATATTCCACTTCCCCTACTACCCCATCTTTTTTTATACAAACTTTATTTCAAGACAAAATACAAAAATACAATGGGAGTAAAACAACATAGATAACAACTCAGAGCTACATGTCAAATACTTCGTCCAACTCCCCGGCAGTGGGCCGCGTGCCCAGAATACTGCAGGCATTTCCCTCTGGATCGCAACACTGAGTCTCTGAAACAGGAAGCTGGTCGCCCTGTGGTCCTTGGTTTCTATGATGAGTTTTCCACCAGCTCCTTGAGAAACTTTAGAGCACACTTGCCCCATGCTCCATGGGTCTCCGACCCTATTGGGATGAAGTTATAGCAAGAGGAAGGTCTTCATATTTGCAGGTCTTCTGGGTCTCCCTGTGGCTGGCAGCTCCACCCCTTCGGCTAAGGAGTGTGGCAGGTAGGTGTCTGCCAATGTGGCAGCACAGGTGTAGTCCACGCAATCTGCTTACCCATCCTTCCAGGGTAGCATGGTGGCTCCATCAGGACGCTTTTGACTTCCATCAGACCTCTGCACTTGGGGTTCCCGTTGAGCTGGGCAACGGGCTGTGGCAAGGCTTCTCTTTATGATGTCATTGACCTCCTCATGTCTAGCATACTTCCCTTCTGATGTGTGACACACTAGACCATGAAGTCCGAATTGGTCAGCCGTCGCCCTGCCGCAAATACACCTATGTTCGGTGAGTATGGGGGCGGCTAGGCGAAGAGCAACACCAATCCGAATGGCCTGTGGGTCGAGTCGAGTCCCCGCAAATTCGCGGAGTTTGGCTTTTTTCATGGCAATATATAATTTTTTATGCGTTTTAACGCTAAATATTAAGAAATATATAATTTAATAATTTTGTAGCATAAATATTAATGTAAATTCAACAAAACGTCCATTACTTTTACTAAATTAAATTATTACCGTATATTTACCGTACATATACCAAAGAAAACGGGGTTGCGTGAATTACACTATACCAGAAAACGGCCTTGCATGAATTACAGAACATATGGGGGTAACATCGGTATTTTACATTCTATCACTGCAGAAGACATAGCAGTACAGTATATACGGGTTTATCTTTACATTCTTATTTTTTAAGGGTGATGTATGAAGCTGAGTTTGAAATTAAATTAAAGTGTTTTGGGGGCATATTTAGGGTTTAAACTATAAAAATAGGCATTTATTTAACCGTGTATAGAATTCGCGGTTTTTCCAAATTCGCTGGTGGGCTTGGACGTAACACCCACGAATCTGGGAGGTGATATATATATATATATATATATATATATATATATATATATATATATATATATATATATATATATATATATATATATATATATATATATATATATATATATATATATATATATATATATATATATATATATATATATATATATATATATATATATATATATATATATATATATATATATATATATATATATATATATATATATATATATATATATATATATATATATATGTATATATATATATATATATACACACACAGTGGTACCTCTAGGTTACGATATTTTTCGTTCGAGAATGCTGTTCAAGTGCCATTACCAAACGAATTTATCCCCATAAGGAATAATGTAAAATAGACTAGTCCTTTTATATGTATATATATACTATATATATATATATATATATATATATATATATATATATATATATATATATATATATATTATTATTGTAACCAAGAACAAGTGGTATTTAATCAATAACAACAATGCGACTAGCCAAAGGCTCGAACCCATGTTGTTTTGGCCTGCCTCATGGTGAGCGAAAATTCCAAGAGGCTCTAACCCACAGGACCACCCAATCCTACAAGAGCACGCACCCAGCAGAGCTAGGTGTTGTACCGTGATCCGAGGACTTACGATGATGTGGTTGCCTCTGAGCTAATTTCATTCTACTCTCCATTTGGTGTACTAGCCTCCACAAGCAGTATATATATCGTATTGTAACCACGAACGGTGGTATTTAATCAATAACACTGCGACTAGCCTATTATCCTTGACGTAATTATAGGCAATTTCATGTCTCTGGTAACTATCTTCCCCACCACAACCCTACTACAACCATCTCAACACCAGCACCAGCACCACCGCTATCACTACACTCACCTGTCATCCTTGGCGTAGGTGTGACTATCCCAGGTGATTAGCTCCAGCATGTCATCCACACGTCGCATCCAAGACACCTGCGGGAGATGGACGAGGGTGAATAGAAGCGCCAGATCCTTCAGAACGGAGGCTGCTTCCTTGCTCAGCATCTGCTGCTGCTTGGCTCAGGATAAATGAAATGGATTGAGATTTAAGAACTGCCAACTCGTGTCGTTATGTTCCCCAAGGTAAAATATTATGCGTTAACTAATGTGTTTATATATAATCATATATATATATATATATATATATATATATATATATATATATATATATATATATATATATATATATATATATATATATATTCCTCATAAAAACTCTTTACAGCCTTCAGTAACTTACTACCTATTCCATACACTTGCAACATTTGCCACATTGCTCCCCTATCCACTCTATCATATGCCTTTTC
The DNA here is from genome assembly GCA_009830355.1 of Cherax destructor. Classification (NCBI taxonomy): domain Eukaryota; kingdom Metazoa; phylum Arthropoda; class Malacostraca; order Decapoda; family Parastacidae; genus Cherax; species Cherax destructor. The sequence goes on from WNWK01053278.1 coordinate 5,781, forward strand.
TAAATCCATAAATGCAATAAAAACTTCTCTACCTTTATCTAAATACTGTTCACATATATGCTTCACTGTAAACACTTGATCTACACATCCCTACCCACTCTAAAGCCTCCTTGCTCATCTGCAATCCTACTCTCTGTCTTACCTCTAATTCTTTCAATAATAACCCTGCCATACATTTTTACCTGGTATACTCAGTAAACTTATTCCCCTATAATTTTTACACTCTCTTTTATCCCCCTTCCCTTTATATAAAAGAACTATACATGCTCGCTGCCAATCCTAGGTACCTTCCCTCTTTCATACATTTATTAAACAAAAATACCAACCACTCCAGCACTATATCCCCTGCTTTTAACATTTCTGTCATGATTCCGTCAATTCCAGCTGCTTTACCCCTTTCATTCTACGTAATGCCTCACGCACCTCCCCCACACTCACATCCTGCTCTTCTTCACTCCTAAACGATGTTGTACCTCCCTGGCCATACATGAAATTATCGCCTCCTCTTTCATCGACATTTAAAAGTTCCTCAAAATTTTCCCCGCCATCTACCCAATACCTCCAGCTCCCATCTACTAACTCCCCTACTCTGTTTTTAACTGACAAATCCATTCGTTCCTAGGCTTTCTTACCTTGTTTATCTCACTCCAAATTTTTTCTTGTTTTCAGCAAAATTTCTTGACAGATCCTCTCCCATTCTTTCATCCGCTCTTCTTTTGCACTCTCTCACCACTCTCTTCACCTTTCTTTTACTCTCCATATACTCTGCTCTTCTACTAACACTTCTGTTTTGTAAAAACCTCTCATAAGCTACCTTTTCTCTTTTATCACACCCTTTCTTCTTCATTCCACCACTCCTCCTCTTTCCTCCTGCACCCCCCCTCCTATAACCACAAACTTCTGCCCCACATTCTAATACTGCATTTTTAAAACTATCCCAACTCTCTTCAACCCCCACTACTCCTACTTGCACTAGCCCACCTTTCTGCCAATAGTTGCTTATATCTCACCCTAACTTCCTCCTCCCTTAGTTTATACACTTTTACCTCTCTTACTTGCTGTTGCCATTTTCCTTTTGTCCCATCTACCTTTTACTCTAACTGTAGCTACAACCAAATAATGATCTGATATATCCGTTGCCCCTCTATAAACATGTACATCCTGAAGCCTACTCATCAACCTTTTATCCACCAATACATAATCCAACAAACTACTTTCCTTACGTTGCTATATCATACCTTGTATATTTATTTATCCTCTTTTTCATAAAATATGTATTACTTATTACCAAACCTCTTTCTACACATAGCTAAAGTGTGGCTCCCCATTTACATTTACCCTGGCACCCCAAATTTACCTACTACTCCATCCACAACATTTTTACCCACTTTAGCATTAAGATCCCCAACCACAATTACTCTCTCACTTGGTTCAAAACTCCCCACACACTCACTCAACATTTCCCAAAATCTCTCTCTCTCTTCTACACTTCTCTCTTCTCCAGGTGCATAAACACTTACTATAACCCACTTTTCACATCCAACCTTTATTTTACTCCACATAATCCTTGAATTTATACATTTATATTCCTTCTTTACCTGCCATAACTGATTATTCAACATTATTGCCACTCCTTCTTTAGCTCTAACTCTATTTGAAACCCTGATCTAATCCCATTTATTTCTCCCCACTGAAACTCTCCTACCCCCTTCAGCTTTGTCTCACTTAAAGCCAGGACATCCAGCTTCTTTTCATTCATAACATCTACAATCATCTCTTTCTTATCATTGCACAACATCCACGCACATTCAAACATCCCACTTTGACGATTTTCTTCTTCTTCTTTTTAGTAAGCTATACAGGAAAAGGGGTTACTAGCCCATTGTTCCCGGCATTTTAGTTGACTTTTTATGAGGATAGTGAGGCTCAGGTTAGGGTGTGTAGGAGAGAGGGAGATTACTTCCCGGTAAAAGTAGGTCTTAGACAGGGTTGTGTAATGTCACCATGGTTGTTTAATATATTTATAGATGGGGTTGTAAAAGAAGTAAATGCTAGGGTGTTGGGGAGAGGGGTGGGATTAAATTATGGAGAATTAAATGCAAAATGGGAGTTGACACAGTTACTTTTTGCTGATGATACTGTGCTTATGGGAGATTCTAAAGAAAAGTTGCAAAGGTTAGTGGACGAGTTTGGGAGAGTGTGTAAAGGTAGAAAGTTAAAAGTGAACATAGATAAGAGTAAGGTGATGAGGGTATCAAACGATTTAAATAAAGAAAAATTGGATATCACATTGGAGAGAGGATTATGGAAGAAGTAAATGTTTTCAGATATTTGGGAGTTGATGTGTCAGCAGATGGGTTTATGAAGGATGAGGTTAACCATAGAATTGATGAAGGAAAAAAGGTGAGTGGTGCATTGAGGTATCTGTGGAGACAAAAACGTTATCCATGGAGGCAAAGAAGGGAATGTACGAAAGTATAGTGGTACCAACACTCTTATATGGGTGTGAAGCATGGGTTGCAAATGCTGCAGCGAGGAGGAGGCTGGAGGCAGTGGAGATGTCCTGTCTAAGGGCAATGTGTGGTGTAAATATTATGCAGAAAATTCGGAATGTGGAAATTAGGAGAAGGTGTGGAGTTACTAAAAGTATTTGTCAGAGGGCTGAAGAGGGGTTGTTGAGGTGGTTTGGTCATTTAGAGAGAATGGATCAAAGTAGAATGACTTGGAGAGCGTATAAATCTGTAGGGAAGGAAGGCGGGGTAGGGGTCGTCCTAGAAAAGGTTGGAGGGAAGGGGTAAAGGAGGTTTTGTGGGCGAGGGGCTTGGACTTCCAGCAAGCATGTGTGAGCGTGTTAGATAGGAGTGAATGGAGACGAATGGTTTTGGGACATGACGATCTGTTGGAGTGTGAGCAGGGTAACATTGTGTGAAGGGATTCAGGAAACCAGTTAATTGATTTAGTTGGACTTGAGTCCTGGAAATGGGAAGTACAATGCCTGCACTTTAAAGGAGGGGTCTGAGATAGTGACAGCTGGGAGGGACTTTTCTCAGCTGTAGTATCTGACTCCTCTGCAAAGACAGTGATTATGTATGAGTGTGGTGAAAGTGTTGAATGATGATGAAAGTTTTTTCATTTTGGGGATTTTCTTTCTTTTGGGTCACCCTGCCTCGGTGGGAGACGGCCGACTTGTTGAAAAAAAAAAAAAAAATATATATATATATATATATATATATATATATATATATATATATATATATATATATATATATATATATATATTATATTACAAATATATTTGTATGTTCTCAGAGAACAGCAGTAGATAACATTGGCCAACAAAGGTTTCAATTCGCATTTAAAAATATGTTTTTCCAACTAACTTTGGAACGATGAATTCAAATCTGAACTTTGTCGAACAGTTTCTGTGAAACAGAGACCCACGGTGAACGATCTGACCAAGACAGCCACCATAGAGAAGATATATGAGGAAAGCATGTGCATTATTTTGATGGACAATTACTGGTGGACACTGGTGAGGGAGAACGATACTGAACACAAGCGAAAAAAAAAAATAAACCGGCTAAATTGTTTATGATTTTTAAAGGGGAGGACCAGTAAGCCAGTGGAAGGCCTCGGTCAGATGACCAAAAAGCTCCTGTGGCGGGTCATTTGACGAAGAGTTGCGTCAGGAAACACTTGTCCTGTTACCTGACAAATGTTATTTAACTTAACAAGCGACAAGGCTTGAGAGCTGTGATGTAAACATGTTTGCATGAATATGGTAATTTATCTTATTTTCGTTTTGCATGTATAATGAACTTTCGTTAATGAAGATTAGTTTTTGTCACTGCATTCGCTGCATTTAATATTTATTCGCAATATAGTACCAATGATTGTTAGATAATATATATCATAAGGTTCTTAAACCTTAATCACTCAAAATATTGATCATAAGATTAAAAAAATGCTCACGTGATAAAGATTACAAGCGCTGAGATTCGTGATCAGCGCATCAAAGGCAGCTTAAAACAACCAATTAGCCTTCTGACCTTTTTTAAATTGTAATTTTTTATGGCCAGTGTATTTGGCAAAAGTGATTGAAATTTAATAATCTTTCGTAGTGGTCAAGTTGTGTATAGACTTAGAAAACGACTTACATTTGATCATAAAAACATCCCATAATACTTTAAATCTGGTTCGTGATCCTGAACTTAACACGACTAAAGCTTCTTACTGCATTCTTATGTATTTTACGTGAGACTAATGAAATTGAAAACCGGCGTAATGTTTATGTTCTTTGTGAGGCTTATACGTTTATAAATAAATTAACTACTTGGTGATATACCATGTGTAGCGGAGAGAATAACTGAAGATTAAATCCGAGGAAAATACTCGTACTCTTGCAGAGGTATTTTTTTAATGAATCACATTGCATTCAGCTGATAATAGCGATAACCTAACACTTTATAGAGATCAGTCTTCATGTGGCTTTCATTATCAGTATATATATATATATATATATATATATATATATATATATATATATATATATATATATATATATATATATATATATATATATATATATATATATATATATAATATAGTATGTATAATGCCTGTATGTGTATGTGACTGAAAATTTGAAGTGCAGTGAATACTTTCTAGTGAGTAAACAAAAAGATATTAGCACAGGAATTTGCAGAGGCTCAAAATTAGAGGGTCTGAAGCCTCTCTGATGCTTGCCTTTAAGTTCTCTAAGTATTTGTTCTCTCCCCATCTTCCCTCATAAAACCTATCTCCCTACCATGACCCACCTATCCATCTATCTCCATGACTTACCTGCACATTTCTTCCTATGTATCAGTCTGCACATCTTTCCCTCCGACCCACTGACATTTCTCACCCCTGACGTATATACGTCAGCCGACCCACCAGCATATCACCCACCCCCTGAACCACCTACACATCCCTCACCCTAACACATGACCATCGTGATGTGCATTACACTCCGCTAGGACAGTTGACATAAAAAAACATATAACCATTTATTTGGTGGTCGGATTCCTTCCCTGTGTAAACATTTTTTTGCTCCCAAATATACCACTGTAAAAAATGATCTTTTCCTAATGCTTTTTTATTTGTTTTAATTTTAAAAATATTTTCCTGATTTCTTTTTAAAAAAAAGAAACCATGACTGTGAAGGATTTCTGATGCTGTAAATTTTACCTCATCTCTGTGGACCAGTTCCGTTCCTCCCATTTTTTATTGCTTTCATTTTAATATAATAATATAAACTTGGTTTAATAAGCGATATATGAGATTCTTAAGGCAAAGAAAGACTTGCAACTGAAGAATATTCGATCAATACTTCGCTCTGTGTAGGGCTTTATAAAGTTCTTGATTTCGGAAAGCTCTACACCGAGGAAGCGGGTTAAAGAAACTTCTTGTGTCTTTTCTATCGTTGGTAGGTACGCCATCAGGATGAATCTCAAAACCAAGACGGGAATATTCTGTAAGACAACAATATTCTTAATTCAGCTGTTGTCTTGATTCCTTCAGTAAGATATATTCATCGAGACGGAAAGCGAGACTAATAAGTGTGAAAGATAAAGGGGCAAACACGTCAGTCAAAGGGGGATAATATAGAGTTTGAGAACTGGGGAGTTAACATTTAAAATAAACCATAAAGGCCTTAAAATCAGGATGGTAGCAGACTATCAGTAGAAAAATGACTCGGTGGAAAAGACCAAATATCCCACAACTACACCTTCACATAAGGAGAAAAAAATTGGTAAACGATAATGCAATCAGGAGGAAAATCCGGAGGAACTCACACGGGATGACAGGGAAAATACGTGAAGAAGTAAGCAAAATATTTCGAGAAACTGTCACGTTCAAATGTCATCGAAGTGGGAAAGATCCTGCCACTCGGCCTAAGGTAAACAATTTTTTTTTTTAAAGTCATACAACTGAACGAGGTGGTGCAACACAGAAGAGAAAGGATACAGCAGCCCTTTTATTTTGGTGCGTCCCCTCTGTGTACACATTGATAAACTTTACACAGAGCGGGAAATAAGTTTCTCTAATCTTCCTATTTTTTTTTTTTGGGAGCCTTTTTTTCCAATTATATATAAAGT
>WNWK01053279.1:2500-11919 GCA_009830355.1 Cherax destructor
GGAGGTATATGAGTGTGTGTGGGTGTTGTATGAGTGTGTGTGGGTGTATGAGTGTGTGTGGAGGTATATGAGTGTGTGTGGAGTATATGAGTGTGTGTGGGTGTTATGAGTGTGTGTGGGTGTATGAGTGTGTGTGGAGGTATATGAGTGTGTGTGGAGGTATATGAGTGTGTGTGTGTGTGTGTGTGTGTATGAGTGTGTGTGTGTGTGTATGAGTGTGTGTGTGTGTGTGTTGTATGAGTGTGTGGGGGTGTATGAGTGTGTGTGGAGGTATATGAGTGTGTGTGGAGGTATATGAGTGTGTGTGTGTGTTTGTATGAGTGTGTGTGTGTGTGTTGTATGAGTGTGTGGGGGTGTATGAGTGTGTGTGGGGTTATGAGTGTGTATGGGTGTGTATGAGGTATGTGTGTGTGTGTGTGTGTTGTATGATGTGTGGGGTGTATGAGTGTGTGGGGTATGAGGTGTGGGATGGGTGTGTGTGGGGTGTATGAGGTGTGTGTATGATGTGAGTATATGAGTGTGTGTGAGGTTATGAGTGTGTGTGTGTGTGTGTTGTATGAGTGTGTGGGGAGTGAGATATGAGTGTGTGTGAGAGTATATGAGTGTGTTGGGTGTATGAGTGTGTGTATGAGTGTGTGTGTGTATGAGTGTGTGGGTGTATGAGTTGTGTGGAGGTGTATGAGTGTGTGTGGAGGTATATGAGTGTGTGTGGAGGTATATGAGTGTGTGTGTGTGTTGTATGAGTGTGTGTGTGTGTGTGTGTTGTATGAGTGTGTGGGTGTGTATGAGTGTGTGTGGAGGTATATGAGTGTGTGTGGAGGTATATGAGTGTGTGTGGAGGTATATGAGTGTGTGTGGAGGTATATGAGTGTGTGTGTATATGAGTGTGTGTGGAGGTATATGAGTGTGTGTGTGGAGGTATATGAGTGTGTGTGTGTTGTATGAGTGTGTGGGGGTGTATGAGTGTGTGGGTGTTGTATGAGTGTGTGGGGGTGTATGAGTGTGTGGGGGTGTATGAGTGTGTGGGTGTTGTATGAGTGTGTGTGTGTTGTATGAGTGTGTGTGTGTGTTGTATGAGTGTGTGGGGGTGTATGAGTGTGTGTGGAGGTATATGAGTGTGTGTGGAGGTATATGAGTGTGTGTTGGAGTTGTATGACTGGTATTGGCCTTTGAATGGTAGTTTTTATTCTTCACCATTTGCGTCACAACCACCATCACCACTACCATCACAATCACCACCATCACAACAACCACGATCACCACCATCAGAACAACTACAATCACTACCATCACAATAACCACGATCACCATCACAACCACAATCACCACCATCACAACAGCCACAATCACTACCATCACAACCACAATCACTACCATCACAACAACCACAATCACTACTATCACAACAACCACAATCACTACCATCACAACAACCACAATCACTACCATCACAACAACCACAATCACTACCATCACAACAACCACAATCACTACCATCACAACAACCACAATCACTACCATCACAACAACCACAATCACTACCATCACAACAACCACAATCACTACCATCACAACAACCACAATCACTAACATCACAACCACAATCACTACCATCACAACAACCACAATCACTACCATCACAACAACCACAATCACCACCATCACAACAACCACAATCACTAACATCACAACCACAATCACTACCATCACAACACTGCTGCAGAAACACAAGTGTACTCAGCAATAGACTAACAAAAGTAGCTAATAAATTACCATTCTAGCTTCAAACAGCTTCACTTACGCCAATTATTCGCTAACGCAGCCTAATTTCCATACTTAAATGTAGTTTAGGCCGGCTAAAGGCTGGCCTTTTGATGCTCTATAACATTTTGAAAATGGCCAGAAGAGAGCCTTATTCTGTTAATGGTCTCAAATGTTGAATTATTATTGAATTTCTCACACTAATGTCTTGTATCTGGTGTTTCAAGCAGCTGGTGTTAGTCAGGTGGTATTGCTGGTGTTAGTGAGCTGGTATAGCTGGTGTTAGTGAGCTGGTATAGCTGGTGTTAGTGAGCTGGTATAACTGGTGTTAGTGAGCTGGTATAGCTGGTGTTAGTGAGCTGGTATAGCTGGTGTTAGTGAGTTGGTATAACTGGTGTTAGTGAGCTGGTATAGCTGGTGTTAGTGAGCTGGTATAGCTGGTGTCAGTGAGCTGGTATAACTGGTGTTAGTGAGCTTGTATAGCTGGTGTTAGTGAGCTGGTATAGCTGGTGTTAGTGAGCTGGTATAGCTGGTGTTAGTGAGCTGGTATAACTGGTGTTAGTGAGCTGGTATAGCTGGTGTTAACCATCTGGTATATCTGGTGTTAGTGAGATGGTATAGCTGGTGTTAGCCATCTGGTATAGGAAGGGGGTTAGAAGGAGGGAGGAAGGAAGGAAGGGGTTAGGAGGGAGGAAGGAAGGAATGGGGTTAGATGGAGGGAGGAAGGAAGGGGTTAGAAGGAGGGAGGAAGGAAGGGGTTAGAAGGAGGGAGAAAGGAAGGGGTTAGAAGGAGGGAGGAAGGACGGAAGGGGTTAGAAGGAGGGAGGAAGGACGGAAGGGGGTTAGAAGGAGGGAGGAAGGACGGAAGGGGGTTAGAAGGAGGGAGGAAGGACGGAAGGGGTTAGAAGGAGGAAGGAAGGAAGGGGTTAGAAGGAGGAAGGAAGGAAGGGGTTATAAAGAGGAAGGAAGGGGGTTAGATGGAGGGAGGAAGGAAGGAAGGGGTTAGCAGGAGGAAGGAAGGGGATTAGATGGAGGGAGGAAGGAAGGGGTTAGATGGAGGGAGGAAGGAAGGAAGGGGTTAGAAGGAGGGAGGAAGGGGTTAGATGGAGGGAGGAAGGGGGTTAGATGGAGGGAGGAAGGAAGGAAGGGGGTTAGATGGAGGGAGGAAGGAAGGAAGGGGGTTAGGAGGAGGAAGGAAGGAAGGAAGGAAGGGGGTTAGGAGGAGGAAGGAAGGAAGGAAGTGGGTTAGAAGGAGGGAGGGGAAAGAGGAAGAGATGGAAGTAATGAGAGCTTAAACAAATAGACGAACAATACTTGACTCTTACCACTCTTATTGTTAAACTTACATTGTTTTCCCACCAGAGACTGTGTACCTTGTGTCTAGAACCTCCTCACCACCACCAGAGACTGTGTACCTTGTGTCTAGAACCTCCTCACCACCACCAGAGACTGCACCTTGTGTCTAGAACCTCCTCACCACCACCAGAGACTGTACCTTGTGTCTAGATCCTCCTCACCACCACCAGAGACTGTGTACCTTGTGTCTAGATCCTCCTCACCACCACCAGAGACTGTACCTTATGTCTAGATCCTCCTCACCACCACCAGAGACTGTACCTTATGTCTATATCCTCCTCACCACCACCAGAGACTGTGTACCTTGTGTCTAGATCCTCCTCCTCACCACCAGAGACTGTACCTTATGTCTAGATCCTCCTCACCACCACCAGAGACTGTACCTTGTGTCTAGATCCTCCTCACCACCACCAGAGACTGTGTACCTTGTGTCTAGATCCTCCTCACCACCACCAGAGACTGTACCTTGTGTCTAGATCCTCCTCACCACCACCAGAGACTGTACCTTGTGTCTAGATCCTCCTCACCACCACCAGAGACTGTACCTTGTGTCTAGATCCTCCTCACCACCACCAGAGACTGTACCTTGTGTCTAGATCCTCCTCACCACCACCAGAGACTGTACCTTGTGTCTACATGCTCCTCACCACCAAAGACTGTACCTTGTGTCTAGATCCTTCTCACCACCAACAGAGACTGTACCTTGTGTCTAGATCCTCCTCACCACCACCAGAGACTGTACCTTGTGTCTAGATCCTCCTCACCACCACCAGAGACTGTGTACCTTGTGTCTAGATCCTCCTCATCACCACCAGAGACTGTGTACCTTGTGTCTAGATCCTCCTCACCACCACCAGAGACTGTGTACCTTGTGTCTAGATCCTCCTCACCACCACCAGAGACTGTGTACCTTGTGTCTAGATCCTCCTCACCACCAGAGACTGTACCTTGTGTCTAGATCCTCCTCACCACCACCAGAGACTGTGTCCTTGTGTCTAGATCCTCCTCACCACCACCAGAGACTGTGTACCTTGTGTCTAGATCCTCCACAACACCAGAGACTGTGTAACTTGTGTCTAAATCCTCCTCACCACCACCAGAGACTGTGTACCTTGTGTGTAGATCCTCCACAACACCAGAGACTGTGTACCTTGTGACTAGATCCTCCTCCTCACCACCAGAGACTGTGTACCTTGTGTTTAGATCCTCCTCCTCACCACCAGAGACTGTGTACCTTGTGTCTAGATGCTTCTCCTCCTCACCACCAGAGACTGTGTACCTTGTGTCTAGATGCTCCTCACCACCACCAGAGACTGTGTACCTTGTGTCTAGATGCTTCTCCTCCTCACCACCAGAGACTGTGTACCTTGTGTCTAGATCCTCCTCACCACCACTAGAGACTGTGTCCTTGTGTCTAGATCTCCTCACCACCACAGAGACTGTACCTTGTGTCTAGATCCTCCTCCACCACCAGAGACTGTGTACCTTGTGTCTAGATCCTCCTCACCACCACCAGATGACTGTGTCTTGTGTCTAGATCCTTCTCCCCAGCACCAGAGACTGTGTACCTTGTGTCTAGATCCTCCTCACCACGCAGAGACTGTGTACCTTGTGTCGAGATCCTCCTCACCACCAGAGACTGTGTACCTTGTGTCTAGATCCTCCTCACCACCAGAGACTGTGTACCTTGTGTCTACATCCTCCTCACCACCACCAGAGACTGTGTACCTTGTGTCTAGATCCTCCTCACCACCAGAGACTGTGTACCTTGTGTCTACATGCTCCTCCTCACCACCAGTGACTGTGTACCTTGTGTCTAGATGCTCTTCACCACCAGAGACTGTGTACCTTGTGTCTAGATCCTCCTCACCACCAGAGACTGTGTACCTTGTGTCTAGATCCTCCTCACCACCACTAGAGACTGTGTACCTTGTATCTAGATGCTTCTCCTCCTCACCACCAGACACTGTGTACCTTGTGTCTATATCATCCTCACCACCAGAGACTGTGTACATTGTGTCTAGATCCTCCTCACCACCAGATACTGTGTACCTTGTGTCTAGATCCTCCTCACCACCACCAGAGACTGTGTACCTTGTATCTAGATGCTCCTCCTCACCACCAGTGACTGTGTACCAAGCTTGTGTCTACATGCTCCTCCTCACCACCAGTGACTGTGCACCTTGTGTCTAGATGCTCCTCACCACCAGAGACTGTGTACCTTGTGTCTAGATCCTCCTCACCACCAGAGACTGTGTACCTTGTGTCTAGATTCTCCTCACCACCACTAGAGACTGTATACCTTGTGTCTAGATGCTTCTCCTCACCACCAGAGACTGTGTACCTTGTGTCTATATCCTCCTCACCACCAGAGACTGTGTACTTTGTGTCTAGATCCTCCTTACCACCAGTGACTGTGCACCTTGTGTCTACATGCTCCTCACCACCAGTGACTGTGTACCTTGTGTCTACATGCTCCTCACCACCAGTGACTGTGTACCTTGTGTCTACATGCTCCTCCTCACCACCAGTGACTGTGTACCTTGTGTCTACATGCTCCTCCTCACCACCAGTGACTGTGTACCTTGTGTCTACATGCTCCTCACCACCAGTGACTGTGTACCTTGTGTCTACATGCTCTCACCACAGTGACTGTTCCTTGTATCTACATGCTCCTCACCACCAGTGACTTGCTTGTGTCTACATGCTCCTCCTCACCACCAGTGACTGTGTACCTTGTGTCTACATGCTCCTCCTCACCACCAGTGACTGTGTACCTTGTGTCTACATGCTCCTCCTCACCACCAGTGAATGTGTACCTTGTGTCTACATGCTCCTCCTCACCACCAGTGACTGTGTCCTTGTGTCTACATGCTCCTCTCACCACCAGTGACTGTGTACCTTGTGTCTCATGCTCCTCCTCACCACCAGTGACTGTGTACTTGTGTCTACATGCTCCTCCTCACCACCAGTGACTGTGTACCTTGTTCTATGCTCCTCCCACCACCAGTGTGTGTATCTTGTGTCTACATGCTCCTCCTCACCACCAGTGACTGTGTACCTTGTGTCTACATGCTCCCTCACCACCAGTGATGTGTACCTTGTGTCACATGCTCCTCCTCACCACCAGTGACTGTGTCCTTGTGTCTACATTCCTCCTCACACCATTAACTGTGTACTGTGTCTACATCTCCTCTCACCACCAGTGCTTTGCCTTGTGTCTACATGCTCCTCCTCTACCAGTGCTGTGCCTGTGTCTACATGCTCCTCCTCACCACAGTGCTTTACCTTGTGCTACATGCCTCCTCACCACCAGTGACTGTGTACCTTGTGTACCTTGTGTCTACATGCTCCTCAGCATCATCATTCATAACGTGATCCTCGTCTTCCTAACTTTGCACCAAGTTTTTCTTGCGTTGATAACTCAAAACTCTGACCACGATGCCCTTGCCTGGTTCTACTCACCTTCACACTGCCTCACTTGACCTTCACACTGCCTCACTTGACCTTCACACTGCCTCACTTGACCTTCACTGCCTCACTTGACCTTCACACTGCCTCACTTGACCTTCACACTGCCTCACTTGACCTTCACACTGCCTCACTTGACCTTCACACTGCCTCACTTGACCTTCACACTGCCTCACTTGACCTTCAAACTGCCTCACTTGACCTTCACACTGCCTCACGTGACCTTCACACTGCCTCACTTGACATTCGCACTGCCTCACTTGACCTTCACACTGCCTCACTTGACCTTCACACTGCCTCACTTGAGCTTCACACTGCCTCACTTGAGCTTCACACTGCCTCACTTGACGTTCACACTGCCTCACCTGACGTTCACACTGCCTCACTTGACGTTCACACTGCCTCACTTGAGCTTCATACTGCCTCACTTGACGTTCACACTGCCTCACCTGACGTTCACACTGCCTCACTTGACGTTCACACTGCCTCACTTGACGTTCACACTGCCTCACTTGACGTTCACACTGCCTCACTTGACCTTCACACTGCTCACTTGACCTTCACCCGCCTCACTTGACCTTCACACGCCTCACTTGAGCTTCACACTGCCTCACTTGAGTCACACTGCCTCACTTGACGTTCACACTGCCTCACTTGACGTTCACACTGCCTCACTTGAGCTTCACACTGCCTCACTTGACGTTCACACTGCCTCACTTGACGTTCACACTGCCTCACATGACGTTCACAGTGCCTCACTTGACCTTCACACTGCCTCACTTGAGCTTCACAGTGCCTCACATGACCTTCACACTGCCTCACTTGACGTTCACACTGCTTCACTTGACCTTCACACTGCCTCACTTGACCTTCACACTGCCTCACTTGACCTTCACACTGCCTCACTTGACCTTCACACTGCCTCACTTGACCTTCACACTGCCTCACTTGACCTTCACACTGCCTCACTTGAGCTTCACACTGCCTCACTTGACGTTCACACTGCCTCACTTGACGTTCACACTGCCTCACTTTACGTTCACACTGCCTCACTTGACGTTCACACTGCCTCACTTGACCTTCACACTGCCTCACTTGACCTTCACACTGCCTCACTTGATGTTCACACTGCCTCACTTGACCTTCACACTGCCTCACTTGAGCTTCACACTGCCTCACTTGAGCTTCACACTGCCTCACTTGACGTTCACGGTGCCTCACTTGACCTTCACACTGCCTCACTTGAGCTTCACACTGCCTCAGTTGACCTTCACACTGCCTCACTTGACCTTCACACTGCCTCACTTGACCTTCACACTGCCTCACTTGACCTTCACACTGACTCACTTGACCTTCACACTGACTCACTTGACCTTCACACTGACTCACTTGACGTTCACACTGACTCACTTGACGTTCACACTGCCTCACTTGACGTTCATACTGCCTCACTTGACCTTCACACTGCCTCACTTGACCTTCACACTGCCTCACTTGAGCTTCACAGTGCCTCACTTGACCTTCACACTGCCTCACTTGACCTTCACTCTGCCTCACTTGACGTTCACACTGCCTCACTTGACGTCCACACTGACTCACTTGACGTTCACACTGCCTCACTTGACGTTCACACTGCCTCACTTGAGCTTCACACCTTTCTCGTCCATGGTATTCACTAGGTATTACAACCTCAGGTTCAATGGCCTGTTAACCTGAGTGTAAAGGGAGCTTGGAGCAAAGAAACACAGTAGAAGATGTATTGAAATTGTATTTCCTTCAAAAAAATCAGTTAGATTAATTCCAGACATTTTTTCTTTTCCTTCACCAAGTAATTGTGATTATATAAGACTTTTGTCTTTTCCTTCACCAAGTATAACAAAGTGCTATTTACACATATGTACACTATATACAAAAGAGTAGTGTTTAGTGCACGCCACAGTTGTCTAGGCTAAGCAGCAGCCAAAAGACAGACAACTTTCCACAACCAGCTCTATGCAGGAATTCCAATGACAAACCGCGAGTGGTAACCACGTCACCTTTGTCATTGTTAAACTCGCATTTTAATTGGCTGAACCGAGTCGTTGATTTGATGATGGGGCCCCATCACCAAAACCCTTAACGAACGTTCGCTGGTTGGAGGGGAGCCTATGTGGGTGTGTTTAACATGCTCCGAATTAAAGGTTACATACTCTTTGCATGCAACACCCCCACCCCAAGAGGGCTCAGGACTAGGCTTCCACCTCAAATGGGTAGAGTGCCACTATGGCACATTATAATAATGGGACCGCCTTTCCCCTCAACCATCCCGCTCATTAGTTAAAGCTAAACTTTTCTCGAGACATAAAGTCCAGCTTTAAACTTAACAGTGAGACAGCAGACGGTAGGGCTAGCATAGGTCGAAGGTGCCTGCGGTCGGTAGCAGGGCTGGTTCTACTCAAAGTCCCTAACACATCTTAACTAAATACAATGACTTCTGGACAACACATCAGCTAGTGTATTAATTTCCCCAGCAATGTGTATAATTTTTATATTGTAGGGTTGCAACCTAATACTCCAACGCATGAGTCTGGTATTTTTTTTCTTCATGTGCTGGAGATATACCAGAGGGTTGTGGTCGCTGTAGATGGTGACCACCTGAAAGGACTGGCCCACGTAGACATCAAAATGCTCTAATGCCAGAAGTAGAGCCAGGGCCTCCTTCTCTATAGTAGAGTAGGCCCTCTGGTGTGGTTGGTATTTGGCCGAAAAATATGCCACAGGCTGCAACCCATCATCCCCAGATTGCAGAAGCACTGCCCCCCCCCCAGACTCCAACGTCAATCTGCAAGGAA
>WNWK01053280.1:0-11919 GCA_009830355.1 Cherax destructor
GACTGAAGAAATATTTCCTAACATCCCTTTGACTCATCTGAGTCTTCAACTTTCAATTGTGACCCCTTGTTTCTGTGTCCCATCTCTGGAACATCCTGTCTCCATCCTCCTTGTCAATTCCTCGCAGTATTTTGTATGTCGTTATCATGTTTTCCCTAAACCTCCTGTTCTCCAGTGCCGTCAGGCCGATTTCCTTTAACCTTTCTTCGTAGGACATTCCCCTTAGCTCTTGAACTAGTCCTGTTGCAAGCCTTTGCATTTTCTCTAATTTCTTGACGTGCTTGACCAGGTGTGGGTTCCAAACTGGTGCCTGACGTACACGGGGTACGATTCCTTACTGAGGTATCGGAACGCTATTCTTAGGTTTGCCAGACGCCCGTATTCTGCAGCAGTTATGTGGTTGATGTGCGCCTCAGGAGATGTGCTCGGTATTATACTCACCCTAAGATCCTTTTCCTTGAGTGAGGTTTGTAGTCTTTGGCCACCTAGCCTGTACTCTGTCTGCGGTCTTCTTTGCCCTTCCCCAATCTTCATGACTTTGCATTTGGCGGAGTTAAATTCGAGTAGCCTACTTTTCAATAGTGTCGGTATTTTAAACCATTTACCGCCAAGCACTTAAGCGTCGAGGACTGCAGAGTTTACAATCTCATAATTAGCATAATCTTCATTTGCTAATGCAGGTTTGTGTATTTGTACCTTTTCTATTACAGTTGTAAACACTAATGCAACCCACCGTTTTCGAGGCCTCAAAATAAATGTCTTTGTCATTTTCCATAAATTAATGGAACATGATAGCTGATGTCTGAATATTGCAGTCATATTCCTGTAAAGGTTTATGTAACTTGTTAAGCCTTTCTTTAATTCCCCTTTCTCCCTTGCATATAGATTTTTGCAGCTTTTCAGTTTGAAGATAGATTTCGACTCAATTTTGTTCTAGTATCTCGTGCTTGATGTGTATTCCTATGAGGAATTCAGGTAAGAATAGGGAGCTACAGTCGGGTGCTGAATTTGGTCTTGACTTCGTGGATGCTCCGCTTCTACACTCTTTTGGTCTCTAATATATTGTATGGGATCTGATGCAATAATTGTTGGTACTAAAACAGACAGCTCTTCAACTAGTATTAATGTCCTTTACAATAATTGATCACGTGTACTAATCCAAAGATAAACTCTCTATTAATACGTCGTAACATAGGTTCAACAGAACCCCCCATATAATGAGTTCTAATGTGGGTTTAACATGAGTTAATATACACTAAGTTGTAGAAATCATAAGAAAAATAAAGATATATGAATTTTTTTTCGAAATCTAATTTTCACATTCCACGATCCATACGTATAAATCGTTCCATGTCAGGTTATAAATATGTCTCTGCCAGCGGGCACCAATATAGTGTGATTGTCATACCGCTATGTTAGACGTAGCCTGGGATTGACAATGATATCATGGATTTAATCAAATCCCTTAACACCAGTCAGTGTGGGAATTAATTTACCAACAGTATAAAAATCTTATTTAACCTTGCTGTAGTATTTGTAGTACAATTTATTTGTTATTAACATGTAAAGAGGGCTATAGAGTAACAGTCGCCAATGTGATAAACACAACAGTGCTCCAGGCAAGAGAAAAATGTAAACACAATATAGTACACACAATAATGGCCAACAGGAAACACAAGGGAAGGTTGCTTCGACAGATGCCTCTCTTATAATAGTCATAGTTCCTTGCTTGCCAGAGGAAAATATAAACCAAAGCAATGATAATATAAAATCAATAGTCAACTTAATGAATGTTTACGTCCATAAAGAACCAAAGGAAACAATACCGTTACAAAAAGAAAAGAGTGAGGAAGCCAGAATATATAGAACAGCGGGAAAGGTACTGGAACAAGAGAGGGAGAAGAGGAAGTAGTGCTAGTGGTATGTATGTAGAGGAGGTAGAAGTAGAAATGGTGGTGGAAAGTAGGGAAAGTACTTTCAATTACCACTATTTCTTTTACCACTACCACTACTTCCTCTTCTCCCTCTCTTGGTCTCGTGCCTCTTCCCGCTCAGCCATAATATAAACTACACTAAAAATAAATATAATTTCATAGAAAAGTCCAGGAAATATTGCAGACATTCTTACATATTTGGAAATATTGCCTGTTAATATGTGAATAATATGATGTATAATATTATACAAACACAACCATAAGATAGTTAACAGAGCCTATGTGTTCCTACCATTGAGAGCTTAAGGAAAAAATATTTACTGCATTGGGACTCACGAAATCCTAATGACACGAATGCAAACAAACCATACCACAGGCGGGGATAGAACCCGCGGTCAGAGTCATAAAACTCCAGACCAATGCGTTAGCTAACTCGTTTATATTTACTGTATGAATATAAGGTAAGTTTCATGCACAGTACTCTATACCTTCCTTGTGAGGAAGGAACAAAAATACAGCCCGAGGTAAGTGAGAGAGATACATACCTCTGGGCACTTGTAAACTGAGATTTAAAAAATCCCTCTCAGTACTATTATAGTTGGTGTATAAACACTAAGATATACATATCTCTCGTTGTATACAACGAGAGATATATAAACTTGGAGTCTGAGGCATCAGTATAGAACCAGCATACGAAAAACCATTAAAAGAAGTTGGATAAAGTACAAAGGTTTACAACGAAAGTAGTCCCAGAGCTGAGGGGAATGAGCCATGAGGAGAAGCTAGAGGGTCTGGAGCTAACGATATATATGCCCTGAGCTGTATATCTCTCAGTGTAAATATAGACAATGGCAAAAGCCGACAAGTGGAAATAAAAACACTGGTAGCAGAGAAAACTTTTAATACAACGTTTCGCCCAATATTTAGTTTTGTCGGGTATGGAGGAACACCCAGAGAAAAGCAGCTTGTATTTCGGGTAATGAAATGGCAAAATCAAGTGTAGGTGAGATAATGTGGGGGGAAGGTAACGAATTTATAATGTTTGTTATATGAATAATGGAAATGTGGCAAAAGGCTGAGAAAGCTCATACATATCCAGTATACAGTCTTAGTATTAGGTTGGTAGACAGCAACAGCCCAGGGAGGTATTACCATCCTGTCAATAGAGTGCAGAAATTAAACCTGTTAATTGTACTGCACTCCATTGGTTTCTTTTCTGCCTCATAAACAGGTAAGACGACAGGTACATACTCTTACTACTACTAATGTCAAATCATCCTTTCTTCCTTCTGGGCTAAACTTGACCTGAATTCACTCTCGAGAGTCTGTATCCGCCTGTTGGGTCCCTGCTGTGGTTACCCCTGCTTGGTGTTGCATGCATGGGACGCCCACGCTTGGCGTAGGTTACGCCCACATGCACTAACTGTATTTGTGGTTGTGCATGAACATGTGTGTATACACACTCATCTGAGTTACCATCCTCCAGGGAGAATGAAGAATTCTTCCTTAGTAAATAATGCGTATCATTAAAGGCGTCAAAAAAGCTAGGAACATTAGGAAATAAAAAGACATAAGAAGGAAACTAAAATTGGGTTGATTGAATGTACGTTGGTGTAGTAAAGATGTGAAGAAAGAATTAATGGTTAAAATTCTGAATGAAAAAGAAGGTTGATATACTAGCACTAAGTTAAACATCACTAAAAGGCATAGGAAATTTTCAATGGGGAGGAATAAATGGGATTGAATAGAGTGCAGTGAAACTAACTAGAGTTAATATAGGGGTAGCAGTAGTATTAAGTAATCTAGGTTGAAGGGAATAGAGAAGATATAACTGTAAAATTCAAGAATAAAGTGGACTAGAATGTGGGAAGAATGCGAGAAGTGGTTTAAAGTCGGTGTTTATGCACCTTGAGAGACTTTGGGAGGAGTTTAATGAATGTTTTAGGAGTTTCCAAGTGAGAAAATAATTGATGTGGGAGAAACTGGTGAAGAGAGCGTAGTTGTGAGGTTGCACCGCCAGGGGTAAATGATAATGGGAACCTCTTAGTGAATTGTGGTACTTATATATTGAAAGGGGTTTGGTAATAGGTATTGAAAGAAAGAGAAGATAAGCAAAAAACGATATGATATAGGGCAGTTTGCTGGACTCTGTATCAGTAGATAAAATGTAGATGAGTAGATTTCTCGACGTGTCTCTATTTAGATATACTTAAAGGTACACCTGTTCAACTGCTCATTAATGCAGATACCTAATCAGGTAATCACGTGACAGCATCTAAGTGCGTACAAGCAAGCAGATATAGTCAAGATGTTCAGTTGTTCAAAACGAACATCAGAATGCAGAAGAAATGTGATCTATGTGGCCAAGACCGTGGAATGATTATAACAATCGGAGTGGTTTAAATATCTCAGAAACTGCTGATATCCTGGGGTTTTCACGAAGAACAGTCTCTAGAGTTTACAGAGAATGGTGTGAAAAAAAACACAGAAGATCCAGTGAGCGGCAGTGTTATGGGTGGAAACGCATCGTTAATGAGAGTGATTAGAGGAAAATGACCAGACTGGTTCAAGCTGGGAGGAAGGCGACAGTAACTCAATACTCACTTGTTACAACATAGGTATGTGGAAGAGTATCTCTGAATGTACAACACTTTGAACCTTGAAGTGGATGTGAGGAGGAACACACCGGGTTCCACTATTGTCAGTTATTAATAGGAAACTGAGACTACATTGGACACAGACTCACCAAAAAAAACGTCGCCTGGTATAATGAACCGCGATTTTTGCTGGGACGTACAGATGTATGTTCAGATTTGGTGTAATTCTTTGGGATATAATGAAATGGGAGATTCACAACATGAATGTGCAGTCAACATAATGGACCAGGATCTATTAGGAATGATTCCATCGTGCTGAATCCATGCCACGAAGAATTCAGACTGTTCCGGGGGCAAAGTGAGGGAAAGGGGTCTCTATCCTGTACTAGAAGAGGAGCGAGTGGTGGATTAATAAGGTAAAGGTAATGTAAAGGGAGAAAACAAATTTGTGAGAGAGTGCGTGAGGCTTTATAAACTAATTTTGCGGAGAATGAGAAAGCGTTTTAGAGGGAGATTAATAAGTTAAGAAAAGTCTAATGATAAATTGGTTTAGCAGTTAAATAATGGGGGGGTGGGGGTTAAAGATATACGAAGAGGAAGTGGAAGTACTGACTCAGGCAAGCTTGACAGAGAACGTCTGCCAGGTAGCCAATCATGGTTTGATTCAAGTCACTGTAGTCTGACAGACGATAATGTCAAGATAGCAACTATTGTGAGGACTTAGGTAAGATAGATAAGAGTTTCAACTAGTAATTTGTCTAAGTTCGTCTGCTAAAGTGCGTCACACAGGCAGCACTCTACCTTAGAAACTATGAAGGTAGCACAGTAGAGATGAACGCAGATCTAGTGTACACCATACAGGAATGTCATACTTCCCTCTGTAAATATGAACACAAGAAACACTGCAGCAGGCCTACTGGCCCATGCGAGGCAGGTCCAATTCTCCAACCGGCTTAAGCCAATGCCTAGTCAGGTCAGTCACATTCACTTAAGGACTCGCAGCAATGGTTTTAAGATGGAAAAATTCCGATTTAGGAAGGATATAGGAAAGCACTGGGTTTGTAATAGAGTTGTGGATGAGTGGAACAAACTCCCGAGTG
Source organism: Cherax destructor (assembly GCA_009830355.1). Lineage (NCBI taxonomy): Eukaryota > Metazoa > Arthropoda > Malacostraca > Decapoda > Parastacidae > Cherax > Cherax destructor. The sequence goes on from WNWK01053280.1 coordinate 5,632, forward strand.
CTGTCATAGAAGCTAAGACGTTGTGTAGTTTTAAAAATAGGTTGGATAAATACATGAGTGGGTGTGAGTTGGACCTGACTAGCTTGTGCTACTAGGTCAGATGCCGTGCTCCTTCCTTAAGTGTCGTATCTCTTTGTACTCCCCTTCTACTACATAGTGTCGTACCTCCCTTTAACCCCTTCCTACTACATGGAGGAGAGTCGTACCTCAACCCAGCTCACGTCTACATTATGAAATATATTTGAAGGTCTCTCTTGCCCCCGTCTGCAATATATATAGAAGGGTCGTACCTCCTCTCAGCTCCAGCTGCAACACAGAAGAGGGTCGTAGTGGAGGGTCTTACACCACACACACACACAGCTCTCGGATAATCACGTGTCCTCAACAACACCATGACCTGAAGATGTTGATAATGATGCTGGGGAGAGAGAGAGAGAGAGAGAGAGAGAGAGAGAGAGAGAGACAGACAGACAGACAGACAGACAGACAGACAGACAGACAGACAGACAGACAGACAGACACGAGAGAAAACAGAGACAAAACAGACGAGACAGAGAACAGGGAGAGAGAGGGACAGGGACAGAGGAGGACAACGACAGATGCAGCAGACTGACAAGGCCACATATCCTCTCGATTAGCAGGACACGTTCCAGGTACATCAGTGTACTCCTTACAGTGCCAGGATCTTTGACATTAATTGTGTCAGTGATCATTCCCTCCTGTTATGTCAGCATCTCATTCCTGCTCCATGTACTCTAATGTGTCATCGATCATTCCTCTCCTGTTATGTCAGCGATCATTCCTCTCCTGTTCTCATGTGTCATCGATCATTCACCTCCATTTATCATGTGCCAGCGATCATTCCTCTCTACTACATGTGTCAGTGATTATTCCCTCCTATTACATGTGTCAATCATTCCTCTCCTAGTACATGTGTCACTGATTCATTCCTCTCCTACTAGCATGTGTCAGTGATTATTCCTCTCCTACTAGCATGTGTCATGATTATTCCTCTCCTACTAGCATGTGTCAGTGATTATTCCTCTCCTACTAGCATGTGTCAGTGATTATTCCTCTCCTACTAGCATGTGTCACTGATTATTCCTCTCCTACTAGCATGTGTCAGTGATTATTCCTCTCCTACTAGCATGTGTCAGTGATTATTCCTCTCCTACTAGCATGTGTCAGTGATTATTCCTCTCCTACTAGCATGTGTCAGTGATTATTCCTCTCCTACTAGCATGTGTCAGTGATTATTCTCTCCTACTAGCATGTGTCAGTGATTATTCCTCTCCTACTAGCGTGTGTCAGTGACCATTCCTCTCCTACTAGCATGTGTCAGTGATTATTCCTTTCCTACTAGCATGTGTCAGTGATTATTCCTCTCCTACTAGCATGTGTCAGTGATTATTCCTCTCCTACTAGCATGTGTCACTGATTATTCCTCTCCTACTAGCATGTGTCAGTGATTATTCCTCTCCTACTAGCATGTGTCACTGATTATTCCTCTCCTACTAGCATGTATCAGTGACCATTCCTCTCCTACTAGCATGTGTCAGTGATTATTCCTCTCCTACTAGCATGTGTCAGTGATTATTCCTCTCCTACTAGCATGTGTCAGTGATTATTCCTCTCCTACTAGCATGTGTCACTGATTATTCCTCTCCTACTAGCATGTGTCACTGATTATTCCTCTCCTACTAGCATGTGTCACTGATTATTCCTCTCCTACTAGCATGTGTCACTGATTATTCCTCTCCTACTAGCATGTGTCAGTGATTATTCCTCTCCTACTAGCATGTGTCAGTGATTATTCCTCTCCTACTGCATGTTCAGTGACATTCCTCTCCTACTAGCATGTGTCAGTGATTATTCCTCTCCTACTAGCATGTGTCAGTGATTATTCCTCTCCTACTAGCATGTGTCAGTGATTATTCCTCTCCTACTAGCATGTGTCACTGATTATTCCTCTCCTACTAGCATGTGTCAGTGATTATTCCTCTCCTACTAGCATGTGTCATGATTATTCCTCTCCTACTAGCATGTACTGATATTCCTCTCCTACTAGCATGTGTCAGTGATTATTCCTCTCCTACTAGCATGTGTCACTGATTATTCCTCTCCTACTAGCATGTGTCACTGATTATTCCTCTCCTACTAGCATGTGTCACTGATTATTCCTCTCCTACTAGCATGTGTCAGTGATTATTCCTCTCCTACTAGCATGTGTCAGTGATTATTCCTCTCCTACTAGCATGTGTCAGTGATTATTCCTCTCCTACTAGCATGTGTCACTGATTATTCCTCTCCAACTAGCATGTGTCACTGATCATGGAAGGAACTAAATGCCTATAGTATTTATCTTTGTAAATATAGCAGAAGGGTTCTTGTTTGGATAACAATCAATTCTTGTTACTAAATATTTAAATTATTTTTTTATATTTTATAATATTTAAATTAATCGTGCATAGGTAGGAAGCCTAACCCGAGGGTAACAGATTTTTTTAAATTGAGTTTTTTGACTAAAGTTAAAAGAACATTAAAGAGAACATTGTAGAAGATGGTATAGAATATCGATAAGTTGATGAGTAAGAGACATGAACAACAGTTCGGTATTTTTATGGTTGAAAAGTTTTGCCCACACAGTAGGCTTCTTCAGTCAAATATTGAGGTAGCAGTAGTATTTGAGGTGGTCTGTCCCTCAGCCTGGAGAAGAGTTCTGTTCCATTGTCTGGAACTTTATGAAGCTCAAACATGAGAATGGAGTCTTAAATACTGTCAAATAAACAGGAGAATGTGCTTATTCTACAATGTATGGAAAACTTATCTCTCGCATCACTCAACGCCTGAAACTACTTATAGTAAATGTTGATTTTTAAAGATGTACATACGCTCAAGTACATAGATTATACTGCACAGTCGTTGTATCTACTCAACATCAATTCTTCATTAGATGTGGACAGGTGTCTAATATCTTAATTTTATTTATGAGCGACACAAGACACAGATAACCCGTACATAGGAAAGGGGAGCTTGACGACGTTTCGGTCCTACTTGGACTATTTACAAAGTCGTAAGCTCCCCTCTCCGATGTGCAGGTGACTTGTATATTATTTAAGTCACGGTATTGTGAGTTTGGGTTCTTTGAGAGAGACAAGTCTCCAAGCTGACTGGGACCTCGCCAGAGTCTTCATTGTGTGCTATTTATATAATGAATGTAGTATTTTTGAATCCTCCGTCATCCTACATGATGCTATACAAACCATACCACGGGTGGGGCTTGAACCTGCGGTCAGAGAATCGTAAAAACTCCAGACCGACGCGTTATCCACTGGGCCACCTGTCACTACGATTTCGAGAGTCTTGATGCTATACATTGTCTACTGTAAATGTTAGACAGGGTCTATTTACAGTATATTAGAAAGTTATTTGATCAAAGATACTCTTGATGGGTAAAAAAAAATGTATCTTTTATACAACACGTCATTATACATCATTATATCACGCATCTTTGTACCATACAAATGATGATTGAGAATCGTGTTCTACGTCTAACAAATTTACTCATTAGAACAAAATTTTGGTAATTAAAAATGTCTCAGTTGGTCAGTATGGTAATGAGTTTCATTACTATAACCATCTTCCCTCAAGATCATAAATGAAGAATAAACAGGATATTAAAAGTGCTGATTCATAGTTAAGCAAGATATTCCTGAACCATCTATACGATCCTACTACTTCTTTTGGTTCTACGATCAAGCTCTGCTGAGGTTTTAGAGACACAATGCGATACCTCGGGTTTCCATTACAAGTTTTCTGAACATCTCTGTTAATATAACTGGGAAGACTTAGAGCTTAAAATGCAGTCACATTCAACGACTCTGCTTTGGCTTCTCATTGTACTTCAGAATTGTGAGGTCAAGTCAGCTGATTAAGGTGATCAGTTACCTTTAATATATAAAATACGTAAAGTGGAGTTAAGGAAACAATCTTGTATCTTTATTGTCGACCTCACAATTATGTACATACTGTTACTGACAATGAATTACTGTATGAAGATTAGTGTATGTTGATGAGTATATGAAAGAAAGCATATTTGAAGAGCTTATTGATATAATACAGTAAAATAGTATATTTTTTTTAAGAAAAAGGATGAGTTTCAAGAGTCTCACTACTCTCGAAGCCCGGCCATGGGCGGCTCGTCTGGTGCTGGCATGGTCAAGCAGTTTACATAATAGCTGTGTATTTACTCTGGGAATCTAAATGTAGAGACCCATCTCTATTACTATTTTCCGTCTGCATGTGGGACGCCTTTCAGCATAGACTATGTACAGTATATATATATATATTTTTTTTTTTTTTTTTTTTTTTTTTTTTATATGATGGGGTCCACCTCTAGTGCAAATTGTGGGACCCATAGCCTCGGATAAGTGGATAAAAAGGCATCAAGGAAGAATATTTGGATTTCTTCCTGAAGCCGTTTGAATATTCCACTTCTCCTACCACCCCATCCTATATACACACATACATACATATAAATGCTTTATTAATAGACAGAATACATTTATAAAACACACAAACATGAACATGAATACAATGGTACAATATGTCAAAGATTGTGAATCTCCTCCAGCTCCTCCGAAGCCGGACGCGAGCCGAGTATGCAGCATGCGTTTCCTCTCTGGATGGCCACGCTGAGACGCTGGAACATGAACGTGGCTGCCCTTGGGTCCCTGGTGGTGTCGATGAGTCTGGAACCCAGCTCTTTAAGGAAACGTGTTGCATTTTTCCCCACGCTCCCAAGGTCTCTGATCCCACTGGGACAAATTTATACTGTTGGCTTATGTCCCTGTACTTGCCGATCTTGTACTCCTCTCTGTGGTCAGCAGCTCCTCCCTGTCGCCCAACACTGTATATATATATATATATATATATATATATATATATATATATATATATATATATATATATATATATATATATATATATATATATATATATATTATTATATATATATATATATATATATATATATATATATATATATATATATATATATATATATATATATATATATGCAAGACAACCACTATGAAAAAATAGAGGAATTCCAAGCGCTTTCGTGACTACTCACATTATCAAGGAACTATAAAAGGAAACATGACAAGAGGGCTTATATAAGGGGAAAGACTACACCTCACAGTAGCGTAACATCGCACGACTCTGTGAAGAGGAAAATAAGAAAGGACCTGAAACTCTTCCCAAGAATTAAGATTAGTCCAATTTAAGAACATAAGAACATAAGAAAGGAGGAACACTGCAGCAGGCCTGTTGGCCCATACTAGGCAGGTCCTTCACAATCCGTCCCACCAACAGAACATTTGCTCAACCCAATTTTCAATGCTACCCAAGAAACAAGCTTTGACAATTCTACCCACTCATGCGCGAGTCCCACTCAAATCCAACCCCTCTCACTCATGAATTTATCCAACCTAAATTTGAAACTACCCAAGGTCCTAGCTTCATCAACTACCCTATTTCCAAACCAATACTTTCCTATATCCTTTCTAAATCTAAACTTATCTAACTTGAATCCATTATTGCGGGTTCTCTCTTGGAGAGATATCCTCAAGACCTTATTTATATCCCCTTTGTTAATACCCATTTTCCACTTGTATACCTCGATCATGTCTCCCCTCATTCTACGTCTTACAAGTGAATGTAATTTTAGGGTCTTCAATCTTTCTTCGTAAGGAAGATTTCTAATGCTATGTATTAATTTAGTCATTCTACGCTGAATGTTTTCTAACGAATTTATGTCCATTCTGTAATATGGAGACCAGAACTGAGCTGCGTAATCTAGGTGAGGCCTTACTAATGATGTATAAAGCTGTAATATAACCTCTGGACTTCTGTTGCTAACACTTCTTGATATAAATCCCAGTAATCTATTTGCCTTATTACGTACGCTTAGGCATTGCTGTCTTGGTTTAAGGTTGCTGCTTACCATCACCCCCAAGTCCTTCTCCAATCTGTATGGCTAAGTTCTACGTTATTTAACTTATAAGTGCTTGGGTTATGGACACTCCCGAGCTTCAGAACCTTGCATTTATCTACATTGAACTGCATCTGCCACTTTTCTGACCACGAATTAAGTTTGTCTAAATCTTCCTGAAGTTCTATGACATCTATGTTTGAATCAATTATCCTACCTATCTTCGTGTCGTCGGCGAATTTGCTCATATCACTAGTAATTCCCTCATCAAGGTCATTGATATATATTATAAA
>WNWK01053281.1:0-11919 GCA_009830355.1 Cherax destructor
TGAAGCCCTGATAAATAAAGGTGGCATTCAGACAATTAGAATAGGCCTGAGTCAATGTTGTTCAGGGCCAAACGGCTCATCAGATGCAGCTGATGTGGCATCACCCATCAGATGCTAGCTGGTGTGGATCACCCATCAGATGCTAGCTGGTGTGGATCACCCATCAGATGCTAGCTGGTGTGGGTCACCCATCAGATGCTAGCTGGTGTGGGTCACCCATCAGATGCTAGCTGGAGTGGGTCACCCATCAGATGCTAGCTGGAGTGGGTCACCCATCAGATGCTAGCTGGAGTGGGTCACCCATCAGATGCTAGCTGGGTGGGTCACCCATCAGATGCTAGCTGGTGTGGGTCACCCATCAGATGCTAGCTGGTGTGGGTCACCCATCAGATGCTAGCTGGAGTGGGTCACCCATCAGATGCTAGCTGGAATGGGTCACCCATCAGATGCTAGCTGGAGTGGGTCACCCATCAGATGCTAGCTGGAGTGGGTCACCCATCAGATGCTAGCTGGTGTGGGTCACCCATCAGATGCTAGCTGGTGTGGGTCACCCATCAGATGCGGGGTAAGAAGAGCTGCATTGATCTAATCGGTCTGAAACAATAATTCGTAGTCTTGGGAACTCTGGTATTCCGTCACCTTTGGTCTACAAGCCACTACTTAATGAGAACTCTGCTGTGCAGGTCCACGGTCTTGTCAAAGGCCACATCTTCCTTCACCTTTGGATCTACACTCCTGCTGTTACACCACGTCGAGGCACGTCAACAGACGTATTTGAGAATTGTTTTTTTCTATACCACGAGGACAGAGCTACTGTCACGATTACAGAGCTACTGTCACGATTACAGAGCTACTATCACGATTACAGAGCTACTATCACGATTACAGAGCTACTATCTCTGCAACTATCTCTGTCGCCAATTTTCAGTTTACTACGGCTGGCAGCTAACTGTTATCTACGCTGCTATCTGTGCTCTGTCATAAGCATTGTAACCGTCTTGTTACTGGACTTCACAATAGTCACGACCACCTCATTACGCTATCTCCAGCGTCCCACTACACTCAAGTGATTCCTGTGCGTCTTGCCATAACACCAGTAGACTCGCAAGATCATCTTTATGTACAGATTTTCATATACTTGTTCATTTGATTTATTGATTTAATTTTACATCATTTGTTTCAGTTATTACTATTTCATGTTTAATTGTTTTATATTTTAAGGTGTTTATATTCAGTGAAGTTGTTTATACTTATTTTGTTATTTATTTTTGTTTCCTTCTCATGAGGGGGCCCCTTCAAAAGCTGTTTGAGGGTTTGAAGGGCCCCTTACACCTTCACACGAGCCTCTAGAATAGTAGGAATTCAAATTACCTTCAAGAAAAAAGAAAAATGAGTCCAATTTGGGTCAAGAGCTCCTCACCCGTGTCAAGGGAAAATAATGCTATACTGTAAAGTAATACTATACCATATCGAAGAGAAAGTTGTGGTATAGCAGGTATACACTCCATTAAATATACTAACTGTTTTAGTAGGATACTCAGTAAAATTTTGATGTCTGAGATGAACCTTTCTATAGTTGTCACACGGAAAGGATTGGTCTTTGTATCATAGTATATATGGCAGCCACGCATGCAAATATTCCCAAGAATCTTGACCAAGATACATTACATAAGCGTTGAAAATTTGAAGCCGAGCGAATATGGTGTTCTCAAGCAATAAACGAATATTTGTAGAAAGAGTAAACTAATATGTTGCTGAGAATATCCCCAACACGAGTCTCGCCTCGTTGAACTTAAAAACGCAATATAAAAAAATATAACTGTTTAATAAATATAATTAGCAAATTGGAATTTGTGGCAGCCAGTAGCAGCGTAAGTGGTGAAAATTTAAAACCTATCAGATGAGTCATTCTTCAGTTATAGCACTGATTCCAACCATTCCAAGTTATTTTCATTATTTTACATCAAATTTCCCTGGATGCAAATAAAAGTTAATGGATACTTTTATGGCGCTAAGATACACCAGCCAAATAACAAAAAAGGCACAATACCGTGACTGGAACAATACACACACAACCCGCACATATAAAAGGGAGGAGCTTACGACGACGTTTCGGCCCGACTTGGACCATTTACAAAGTCACACTAACACACAGAGACGGAAAAAGGGGTATTTATAGGCAGGTAGACAGGGAGGGTACAGAGAGTGGGAAATAATGGAGTAAGTAGTGGAAGTGGTAGTAGTATTATCTACTACCACTTCCACTACTTACTCCATTATTTCCCCACTCTCTTGTACCCTCCCCTGTCTACCTGCCTATAAATACCTGCAATGAGGCTAGCGGCCCGCAAGGGTGGGACGAAAGGTGGGAGGAAAGGCGAATAAAATAAAGGACAAATACAAGGCAAAAGAAAAGAAAGAAAGGAAAACCCATAGGAGAAAAAAGGAGAAGGGGGAAGAGATGAAAGGGGAAGGAATCAGGTTAAGTCACGGGTGTTCTGAAGTTTAGAGCATTTAACAATGTAATGAGAGAGGAAAGCATCAACAGAGACAAAGCCAGGGCTAAGATTCATACAGGGAAAGTTGTGTATAAGGAAGGATTCAACCAGGCGGCGACTATGAAAGTTGGACGTAGGGTAGACAGTTTTAGCAGAAGACCAATCAATAGGATGACTGTGATCTCTGACATGACAGAAAAGAGCATTATTAGTGTCGGCAAGCCTAACACTATTTTTGTGCTCCTTGAGTCTGTCAGAAAGAGATCGGCCAGTTTCTCCGAAGTACTGAAGAGGACAGGAGGAGCAAGAAATAGAGTAGACACCAGGAGAATCTGTGGAGGGAGGGGAGGTATGAACTAGATTAGTGCGAGGAGTGTTAGTCTGACGAAAGGTAAGTTTGATGTCTAAGGAACGGAGAGAGTTGCTGAGATTAGAGAGACCAGAGATGTAGGGAAGGCAGAGGACTGGAGAGTTCTCAGGAGTAGAGGGTTTAGGAGAGAAGAAAGTCCGTTTGGCACGAGAGAAAGCAGAGTCTATGAAATGGGAAGGGTAGCCCAGGCGGGAAAATGAATTATGAAGAGTGGAAATTTCTGCTTCAAGAAACTGAGGATCACAGATGCGGAGAGCACGGAGAAAGAGGTTGATAAGAACACTCTTCTTGACAGAGGAGGCATGATAAGAGAAGTAATGAATGTACATGCCACTGTGCATAGGCTTGCGGTACACGGAGAAGGCAAAACCTGTAACTGAGCGGTGGACATGAACATCAAGGAAAGGGAGCAAAGAATTAGATTCCCAATCAGCTTTAAACTTAATGGAAGGGGCAAGATTATTAAGAGCATCAAGAAAAGGTTGGAAGAGACTTAAGTCATGAGGCCAAAGAGCAAAGATGTCATCTACATAGCGGAGCCAGAGTGAAGGACGTACATCAATAGTGGGAAGAAGGACAGTCTCGAAGTATTCCATGTAAAGATTAGCAAGAACAGGAGATAGAGGAGAGCCCATAGCGACACCAAAGGTTTGAGAATAATATTTACCTTGAAAGGAAAAGGAGTTGTATATGACTGTCTCCACTACTACTATTACTACTACTACCACTTCCACTACTTACTCCATTATTTCCCCACTCTCTTGTACCCTCCCCTGTCTACCTGCCTATAAATACCCCTTCTTCCGTCTCTGTGTTAGTGTGACTTTGTAAATGGTCCAAGTCGGGCCGAAACGTCGTCGTAAGCTCCTCCCTTTTATATGTGCGGGTTGTGTGTGTACACACAAGCCATTAAATAATGAAGTCGTTCAGAAGAGGTATTCTGAAAATTATTAAATATGGTTTAGGAGAATAAAATGGTCAGATCTGAACCCACACATTTCAGTTTCACTCTTTCCTCCGCCACTGAGGGTTTTCTGAGCTCTTGAAGCTCCGCCACTGAGGGTTTTCTGAGCTCTTGAAGCTCCGCCACTGAGGGTTTTCTGAGCTCTTGAAGCTCCGCCACTGAGGGTTTTCTGAGCTCTTGAAGCTCCGCCACTGAGGGTTTTCTGAGCTCTTGAAGCTCCGCCACTGAGGGTTTCTGAGCTCTTGAAGCTCCGCCACTGAGGGCTTTCTGAGCTATTGAAGCTCCTCCACTGAGGTTTTCTGAGCTCTTGAAGCTCCGCCACTGAGGTTTTCTGAGCTCTTGAAGCTCCGCCACTGAGGGTTTTCTGAGCTCTTGAAGCTCCGCCACTGAGGGTTTTCTGAGCTCTTGAAGCTCCGCCACTGAGGGTTTTCTGAGCTCTTGAAGCTCCGCCACTGAGGGTTTCTGAGCTCTTGAAGCTCCGCCACTGAGGGTTTTCTGAGTTCTTGAAGCTCCGCCACTGAGGGTTTTCTGAGCTCGTGAAGCTCCGCCACTGAGGGTTTTCTGAGCTCTTGAAGCTCAGACACTGAGGGTTTTCTGAGCTCTTGAAGCTCCGCCACTGAGGGTTTTCTGAGCTCTTGAAGCTCCGCCACTGAGGGTTTTCTGAGCTCTTGAAGCTCCGCCACTGAGGGTTTTCTGAGCTCTTGAAGCTCAGACACTGAGGGTTTTCTGAGCTCTTGAAGCTCAGACACTGAGAGTTTTCTGAGCTCTTGAAGCTCCGACACTGAGGGTTTTCTGAGTTCTTGAAGCTCCGCCACTGAGGGTTTTCTAAACTCTTGAAGCTCCGACACTGAGGGTTTTCTGAGTTCTTGAAGCTCCGCCACTGAGAGTTTTCTGAGCTCTTGAAGCTCCGCCACTGAGTGTTTTCTGAGCTCTTGAAGCTCCGCCACTGAGGGTTTTCTGAGCTCTTGAAGCTCCTCCACTGAGGGTTTTCTGAGCTCTTGAAGCTCCGCCACTGAGGGTTTTCTGAGCTCTTGAAGCTCCGCCACTGAGGGTTTTCTGAGCTCTTGAAGCTCCGCCACTGAGGGTTTTCTGAGCTCTTGAAGCTCCGCCACTGAGGGTTTTCTGAGCTCTTGAAGCTCAGACACTGAGGGTTTTCTGAGCTCTTGAAGCTCAGTCACTGAGAGTTTTCTGAGCTCTTGAAGCTCCGACAATGAGGGTTTTCTGAGTGCTTGAAGCTCCGCCACTGAGGGTTTTCTGAGCTCTTGAAGCTCCGACACTGAGGGTTTTCTGAGTTCTTGAAGCTCCGCCACTGAGAGTTTTCTGAGCTCTTGAAGCTCCGCTACTGAGTGTTTTCTGAGCTCTTGAAGCTCAGACACTGAGGGTTTTCTGAGCTCTTGAAGCTCCGCCACTGAGAGTTTTCTGAGCTCTTGAAGCTCAGACACTGAGGGTTTTCTGAGCTCTTGAAGCTCCGCCACTGAGGGTTTTCTGAGCTCTTGAAGCTCAGACACTGAGGGTTTTCTGAGCTCTTGAAGCTCCGCCACTGAGGGTTTTCTGAGCTCTTGAAGCTCAGACACTGAGGGTTTTCTGAGCTCTTGAAGCTCCGATACTGAGGGTTTTGTGAGCTCTTGAAGCTCCGACACTGAGGGTTTTCTGAGCTCATGAAGCTCCGCCACTGAGGGTTGTCTGAGCTCTTGAAGCTCCGCCACTGAGGGTTTTCTGAGCTCTTGAAGCTCCGCCACTGAGTGTTTTCTGAGCTCTTGAAGCTCCGACACTGAGGGTTTTCTGAGCTCTTGAAGCTCCGACACTGAGGGTTTTCTGAGCTCTTGAAGCTCCGACACTGAGAGTTTTGGAAGCTGTTCGAGCCCTTCCAAGATGCTGGCAATTAATTCAACAACTTTGGTCATAGGAGACATAAACATTCCAATTATTCCTGCTATTTGGCCTCCGTTACCCTGAAGCCGAATGGATGATTAGTTCTTGAATTTTGATCGAAATTAAATCGAAAAACTGATGGAAGAAAACAATTCAGATGTATTGATTATAATATACCTGACCTTTTTATACAAATAATACAAAAAAAATCTATGAAGGTCATTAAACACCTGAAAAGAAAAACTTAAAATATAAAATTTAAACTCGTTGATATTTGGAATTAGAGCTCCTATAAAATTTTACGTTCGTTTTGTCGAATTTTCACATTGATATATATATATATATATATATATATATATATATATATATATATATATATATATATATATATATATATATATATATATATATATATATATATGTCGTGCCGATTAGGTAAAACTGGTCAATTAGCAAGAACTCATTTAAAATTAAGTCCTTTCTAAAAATTTATCTTATACGTTTAAAGATATATTTTTTTCATTTATGGTAATGTAAGAATTTGTAATTTTGTACCAAGAGAAACTTTGAAAACCTACCTAACCTTATTACAACAAGCGCAATTTAATTTAGCCTAACCCAGCTAAATATATTTTAGATACGTTAACAATAATTTAATAATAAACAAACACAGTGAAATATATTTTTTTCGTTAGATTCAGAATAATTTTCGTTAAATTATTGCATACACAAATTTTCGCTTGTCTTATATGGCAAGGTGAGCGTTGCTATTTAGCCAAAATATGTCGTGCCGATTAGGTAAAACTGGTCAATTAGCAAGAACTCATCTAAAATTAAGTCCTTTCAAAAATTTCTCTTATACGTTTAAAGATATATTTTTTTCATTTATGTTAATGAAAGAATTTATAATTTTGTACCAAGAGAAACTTTGAAAACCTACATAACCTTATTACAACAAGCGCAATTTAATTTAGCCTAACCCAACTAAATATATTTTAGATACGTTAACATTAATATAATAATAAACAAACACAATTAAATATATTTTTTTTGTTATGTTCAGAATGATTTTGGCGAAATTATTGCATACACAAATTTTCACTTGTCTTATATGACAAGGTGAGCGTTGCTATTTAAGCCAAAATCGCAAGTTTTACCTAATCGGCACGACATATATATATATATATATATATATATATATATATATATATATATATATATATATATATATATATATATATATATATATTAAATATATACTGGTCAATTAGCAAGAACTCATCTAAAATTAAGTCCTTTCTAAAATTTTCTCTATACGTTTAAAGATATATTTTTTTCATTTATGTTAATGTAAGAATTTATAATTTTGTACCAAGAGAAACTTTGAAAACCTACCTAACCTTATTACAACAAGCGCAATTTAATTTAGCCTAACTCAACAAAATATATTTTAGATACGTTAACATTAATTTAATAATAAACAAACACAATGAAATATATTTTTTCGTTATGTTCAGAATGATTTTGGCGAAATTATTGCATACACAAATTTTCACTTGTCTTATATGGCAAAGTGAGCGTTGCTATTTAAGCCAAATCAAAGTTTACAATCGGCACGACATATATATATATATGTCGTGCCGATTAGGTAAAACTGGTCAATTAGCAAGAACTCATCAACAATTAAGTCCTTTCTAAAATTTTCTCTATACGTTTAAAGATATATTTTTTCATTTATGTTAATGTAAGAATTTATAATTTTGTACCAAGAGAAACTTTGAAAACCTACCTAACCTTATTACAACAAGCGCAATTTAATTTAGCCTAACTCAACAAAATATATTTTAGATACGTTAACATTAATTTAATAATAAACAAATACAATGAAATATATTTTTTTCGTTATGTTCAGATTGATTTTGGCGAAATTATTGCATACACAAATTTTCACTTGTCTTATATGGCAAGGTGAGCGTTGCTATTTAAGCCAAAATAGCAAGTTTTACCTAATCGGCACGACATATATATATATATGTCGTGCCTATTAATAAAACTGGTCAATTACAAGAACTCATCTAAAATTAAGTCCTTTCTAAAATTTTCTCTTATACGTTTAAAGATATATTTTTTTCATTTATGGTAATGTAAGAATTTATAATTTTGTACCAAGAGAAACTTTGAAAACCTACCTAACCTTATTACAACAAGCGCAATTTAATTTAGCCTAACCCAACTAAATATATTTTAGATACGGTAACATTAATTTAATAATAAACAAACACAATGAAATATATTTTTTTCGTTATGTTCAGAATGATTTTGGCGAAATTATTGCATACACAAATTTTCACTTGTCTTATATGGCAAAGTGAGCGTTGCTATTTAAGCCAAAATCGCAAGTTTTACCTAATCGGCACGACATATATATATATGTGTCGTGCCGATTAGGTAAAACTGGTCAATTAGCAAGAACTCATCTAAAATTAAGTCCTTTCTAAAATTTTCTCCTATACGTTTAAAGATATATTTTTCATTTATGTTAATGTAAGAATTTATAATTTTGTACAAGAAACTTTGAAAATACCTAACTATTACAACAAGCGCAATTTAATTTAGCCTAACTCAACAAAATATATTTTAGATACGTTAACAATAATTTAATAATAAACAAACACAATGAAATATATTTTCGTTATGTTAATTGATTTTGGCGAAATTATTGCATACAAATTTTCACTTGTCTTATATGGCAAGGTGAGCGTTGCTATTTAAGCCAAAATAGCAAGTTTTACCTAATCGGCACGACATATATATACATATATATATATATATAGTCGTGCCGATTAAAACTTGTTTTTGGCAAATAGCACGCTCACCTGCCCATATAAGACAAGTGAAAAATTTGTGTATGCAATAATTTCGCCAAAATCATTCTGACATAACGAAAAAATATATTTCATTGTGTTTGTTTATTAATAAATTAATGTTAACGTATCTAAAATATATTTAGGGGTTAGGCTAAATTAAATTGCGCGTGTTGAAGGTTAGGTAGGTTTTCAAAGTTTCTCTTGGTACAAAATATAAATTCTTACATTAACATAAATGAAAAAATATCTTTAAACGTATAAGAGAAAATTTTAGAAAGGACTTAATTTTAGATGAGTTCTTGCTAATTGACCAGTTTTACCTAATCGGCTTCAGGAAGAAATCCAAATATTCTTCCTTGATGCCTTTTTATCCACTTCTCCGAGGCTATGGGTCCCACAATTCGCACTAGAGGTGGACCCCATCCTATAATATAAAAAAATATATATATATATATATATATATGTCGTGCCGATTAGGTAAAACTTGCGATTTTGGCTTAAATAGCAACGCTCACTTTGCCATATAAGACAAGTGAAAATTTTTGTATGCAATAATTTCGCCAAAATCATTCTGAACATAACGAAAAAAATATATTTCATTGTGTTTGTTTATTAATAAATTAATGTTAACGTATCTAAAATGTATTTAGTTGGATTAGGCTAAATTAAATTGCGCTTGTTGTAATAAGGTTAGGTAGGTTTTCAAAGTTTCTCTTGGTACAAAATTATAAATTCTTACATTAACATAAATGAAAAATATATATCTTTAAACGTATAAGAGAAAATTTTAGAAAGGACTTAATTTAAATGAGTTCTTGCTAATTGACCAGTTTTACCTAATCGGGTTCCAGACTCATCGACACCACCAGGGACCCAAGGGCAGCCACGTTCATGTTCCAGCGTCTCAGCGTGGCCATCCAGAGGGGAAACGCATGCTGCATACCGGCTCGCGCCCGGGCCGGAGGAGCTGGAGGAGATTCATAATCTTTGACATATTGTACCATTGTATTCATGTTCATGTTTGTGTGTTTTATAAATGTATTCTGTCTATTAATAAAGCATTTATATGTAAAAAAAAAAAAATATATATATAAAATATATATATATATATATATATATATATATATATATATATATATATATATATATATAAATATGTATATATATAAATATATATATATATATAAATATATATATATTTATAAATATATATATATATATATATAAATATATATATATATATAAAAAAAAATATTATATATATATTATATATATATATATATATATATATATATATATATATATATATATATATTATATATATATATATATATATATATATATATATATATATATATATATATATATATATATATATATATATATATATATATATATATATATATATATATATATATATATATATATATATATATATATATATATATGTCGTGTGATTAGGTAAAACTTGCGATTTTGGCTTTAATAGCAGCGCTCACTTGCCATATAAGACAAGTGAAAATTTGTGATGCAATAATTTCGCCAAAATCATTCTGAACATAACGAAAAAATATATTTCATTGTGTTTGTTTATTATTAAATTAATGTTAACGTATCTAAAATATATTAAGTTGGGTTAGGCTAAATTAAATTGCGCTTGTTTTAATAAGGTTAGGTAGGTTTTCAAAGTTTCTCTTGGTACAAAATTATACATTCTTACATTAACATAAATGAAAAAAATATATCTCTAAACGTATAAGAGAAAATTTTAGAAAGGACTTAATTTTAGATGAGTTCTTGCTAATTGACCAGTTTTACCTAATCGGCACGACATATATATATATATATATATATACGTTAACATTAATTTAATAATAAACAAACACAATGAAATATATTTTTTTCGTTATGTTCAGAATGATTTTGGCGAAATTATTGCATACACAAATTTTCACCATGGGGAAGTGGAATAGAATTCTTCCTCCGTATGCCATGCGTGTCGTAAGAGGCGACTAAAATGCTGGGAGCAAGGGGCTAGTAACCCCTTTTCCTGTATATATTACTAAATGTAAAAGGAGAAACTTTTGTTTTTCCTTTTGGGCCACCCTGCCTCGGTGGGAAACGGCCGACGTGTTGAAAGAAAGAAAGAAATATATATATATATATACATATATATATATATATATATATATATATATATATATATATATATATTATAATATATATATATATATATATATATATATATATATATATATATATATATATATATATATATATATATATATATATTATATATATATATATATATATATATATATATATATATATATATATATATATATATATATATATATATATATATTATATATATATATATATATATATATATATATATATATATATATATATATATATATATATATATATATATATATATATATGTCGTGCCGATTAGGTAAAACTGGTCAATTAGCAAGAACTCATCTAAAATTAAGTCCTTTCTAAAATTTTCTCTTATACGTTTAAAGATATATTTTTTTCATTTATGTTATTGTAAGAATTTATATTTTTGTACCAAGAGAAACTTTGAAAACCTACCTAACCTTATTACAACAAGCGCAATTTAATTTAGCCTAACCCAACTAAATATATTTTAGATACGTTAACATTAATTTAATAATAAACAAACACAATGAAATATATTTTTTTCGTTATGTTCAGAATGATTTTGGCGAAATTATTGCATACACAAATTTTCTCCATGGGGAAGTGGAATAGAATTCTTCCTCCGTATGCCATGCGTGTCGTAAGAGGCGACTAAAATGCTGGGAGCAAGGGGCTAGTAACCCCTTTTCCTGTATATATTACTAAATGTAAAAGGAGAAACTTTTGTTTTTCCTTTTGGGCCACCCTGCCTCGGTGGGAAACGGCCGACGTGTTGAAAGAAAGAAAGAATATATATATATATATATATATTATATATATCTATATATATATATATATATATATATATATATATATTATATATATATATATATATATATATATATATATATATATATATATATTTTATATATATATATATATATATATTTTTTATATATATATATATATATATATATATATATATATATATATATCGTTTTGGGGGAGGTAAAACTGGGCCAATTGAAAAACTCATCTAAAATTAAGTCGTTTCTAAAAATTTTCTCTTATACGTTTAAAGATATATTTTTTTTATTTTTTGTTAATGTAAGGTTTATAATTTTCTACTAAAAAAACTTTGAAAACCTACCTAACCTTATTATAACAAGCGCAATTTTAAATTTTGTTTCCCAACTAAAA
>WNWK01053282.1:0-11918 GCA_009830355.1 Cherax destructor
GAAAGTATTGTGGAATTGGGGACTTCTATGGGGTTGGATGTGAATGGAGAGGATGTGGAAGAGTTGGTGGAGGACCACAATGAAGATCTAACCACTGAAGAGCTACAAGAGCTTGAGCTGCAACAACAACAAAACAGATCTGAGGAAATTGCTTCAGTGGAGGAAGAAAGATGTAAGGTGCCTTCTTCAGAGATTAAGGAGATTTGTGCAATGTGGAGTAGGGTGCAATCATTTGTGGAGGAACATCACCCTGACAAAGATGTTGCAATCCGTGCTGGCTACTTTTACAATGACAATTCCATGTCCCATTTTAGGGACATTTTAAAGACCGCCAGATACAGAGCTCTCTGGAGAGATATTTAGTGCCACAGGTGTGCAGTGAATCACAAGCTGGTCCTAGTGGGATTAAAAGACAAAGAAGGGAAGTGACCCCAGATGAGGACTTGGTACCTAGAGTCCTTATGGAGGATTCCCTTCCAAAATTAGGGTTTCTACCCTCTCCTCCTATCTCTCTTCCATCCAACAACATCAGTCTTCAGTAAGGGTAAGTGCCACATTCATTTCATTCATTTGTGCATGTAAATCTATCTTTAAGGCCCCCCAAAAAAAAAAATTTCCAAACTTCTGGGTTTCTGAAACGGATTAATTGAAATTCCATTATTTCTTATGGGGAAAATAGTTTTGGTTTTCGCCGATTTTCGTTTTAGCCGATCCATCTGGAACGGATTAAAACCGAAAACCGAGGGATGACTGTATACCAAGGAAACATAATCGCTTTGGTATAAAACTTTTTATGTGCGACTGTGAGACAGGTCTTGTGTTAGATGTCATAGTATACACCGGGAGAAACACACTCGAAGATACTAGGCGCATGTTGGCATTTCTGGTGATGTTGTTCCCAGGATGATGGAACCATACCTTGGCAAGGGCCATACATTGTACACAGACAACTGGTATACAAGCCCTATGCTCGCTGATTTCTTACGTGTGAACAATACCGATATATGTGGAACAGTGAGAAGGAATATAAAACATATGCCAAGGTTCAGTAGCAGTGTTGACAGTGCAGTGCAAGCATTTCATGCCAATGATATCATGGCACTGACGTAGCATGACAAACGGGACGTGACATTTCTGCCAACCATCCACAGAAACGAGATGGTACAAACAGACAAAGTGAACAGGGACACCATTGAACGTATTGTCAAGCCAGCTGTTGTCGTCGACTATATGAACAATATGAGACTAGTTGAAAAGTGTGATATGATGATAGGGTTCGTTGACTGTGTGCGTAGGAGTTGCAAGTGATATATAAAACTGTTTTTCCGCCTTGTAGACATTGCAGTGATCAATGCATTCAATATGTATGAAATAAAGACTGGAAAACGACAACATTTTGCAGAATTCTCCTTGAATATCGTAAAACAGATAGCAAAAAAGTATGGTACCACACCTGTACCTGCCTCTCAACAGCGACTTGTCCCCCAACCATAACCACAGCCAGTGGGGGAAGTGCCACACCGAATTATCCCTAACTGTCACTACCTGGTACCTTTACCACCTACCCCAAAGAAGAAGCATTCCCAGAAAAAGTGTGTTGTGTGTGCTACCACCGACCAAGCGAAGGACAGTCATATGTCACCAGTGTGGTGCTCATGAATCATGCTTCATGGGTATATACAATCATGGAATTCTAGAAACATATGACATGTAATTTGTATAGTTGTGAAATAGAAGGATCCAGATGTGCAATCACTGTCAGTGTACATATGTTTGTGTCAGTATGTAATAATTTCATAAATAATATTGTGTATAACTACAATGACATTGAAATCAAGATTTACTATAAGTATAGTTAAATACATAAAATCAACAATATTAAAAAATGGAAGAAAACGGTAAATATGTAGATTTTCTGCAGCCATAACCACGCCAGTGGACTGTATGAATCCATGCTTCATGGAGTATCATACAATCATGAATTCTAGAAACATAAGTGGGACATGTAAATACTTGTAGTATAGTTGTAGATAATAGAAGTATTCAGCCAGGTGTGCAAAAACCTGTCAGTACATGTGTGCTTGTGCAACATAAAAGCCAGTGGAACTCGAGAATTCTTCAGGAATCTCAATCGTAATTAGAAACATTAAGTGCTCCTGTAAAATATTGTAATAGTCTGTAATAGACAAATTATTAAAAGCATTAAAATACCTGTCAGGTGAATGGGCTGTGTCAGTAGATATAATTTCATATACAGTGGACCCGAGTTTCGTAACCGAAATCGTACATTTATGTAAGTATAATATTGTAAGTGCTTGTGGAAAAGTATTTTTGGGGTCTGAAATAGACTAACCTACGTGACATTTTTCCTTAAGGGAGTAAATTCGTTCGGTAATGGCACTTGAGCAGACTTCAGGAGTGAAGTTTTTACGAAACTCGGGGGTCCACTGTATAATATTGGTGCATAAACTACAATTGACATTGAAATCAAGATTTACTATAAAGTATAGTTATAATACAATAAAAACCAACAATATTAAAAAAAAATGGAAGAAAACGGTAAATATGTAGATTTTCTGCAAGCGGCAGTGCTCCATGTTGCAGTCAGGTCATCGCCAAGTGCCAACTTCGCGGTGTCATATCTCGGTAAGTACTGACCCTAATTTTTTTCTTTTTATCCTAAAACACTTAAAAAATTGTGCTCTTTATTTCTATAAAAAAAAATTTTTTTTTTTTCAAAATATTCGGGGCAGTAGCGGTAAGAACGTATATATACGTTTGGACCGTTTAAGGGTTAAGGATGCTGGGTGTTAGCCAGGGACTATTAAGACTCTTAGCTGTGATCTGTTTAGTTTTTTAGGGCAATGTTTGTTATAGAGGTAGTGGTTTTTTTTAAGGAAATTCTTGATGCATTCATTAGTATCTGTATATGTTTCTAACTCATTATGCCAGTCGATGTTAATCATAGCTGTTATAAAGTTATTTACAGCTGACTCAATATGTAGTCTGAAGGTAACTTTAGTAGTGTCTTGGGGCGATTTACCTAGGTTGGTTATGAGAAAGGTAGGGTAGTGGTCTGTGGTGTTGTCTGTGATTATGCCTGATTTTAAAGGGGATATGGTGTTAGTCCAGATGTGGTCTAATAGGAAGGCATAAGTCTCAGAGATTCTTGTAGGTTTTGATATTGTTGGTAGCAACAAGCAGTTGCTCATAGTGTTTGTAAATTCAGTTAGTTGTGGGTCCTGGTCATGTAGGAGACTTATGTTGAAATCTCCTGTGAGCAGTAAATTATCTTTGTTTATGTGTGCATCAGTTATCCTAATTTTTCACTAAAATGTTTGACTGTGGTAATCTGTAGATGTTTATCACTGTGAGGGGTTTTTGCAGGTCTTTTGAATTAAATTTAGCTATAATATATTCTCCATGTTAATCCCTTGTGCAAGAGTTATTGATACATTCAAGTTGATCCGAGTAATATAGTACAGTGGACCTCCGGTTTTCGTGATGCTCCAAACTCGCCCTTTTTTGTAAATACTTTTGCAAGTGTATTTTTGGGGGTCTAAAAGGACTAGTCTACTTTACATTATTCCTTATGGGAATAAATTCGTTTGGTAATGGCACTTGAACAGCATTCTGGAACGAAAAAATCACGAAAACCAGGGGTCCACTGTATAGATGTAATTCTTTGTATCATGTCCAAATAAAAATTATTATTATTAAATTATTATTATATAGCAATTCCACCCCCTCGCTGGTCTGTCCTACAGTTGTGTATGACTGTGTAACCTGCGATGGCATAGACATCCGTAGTATCAGACTTTAGCCAGGTCTCAGCGAGTGTGATGATTGACATATTAGTCTGCAGGGATTTGAGTAATGCTGTGAGGTCATCGTAATGTTTACTCAAAGATCTAACTTTGTAATTAAAGATAGTTATGTTACTGTTGGCTCTGAGTAATGTCTTTGCTTGATCTGCTGTGTAATAATTACAGTTGCTATTGGATTCATGTAAGTCATTTAATAATAGGTTGATATCAGGACCAATGCTTGTAATCATAAGATTTAGTGTGATTCTATAACTAGACTTGAGAACAATGTATTATAATAAACTTAATAGTATGTTACTAGATTAATTATTCTTACTAACACAATTTTAAACAATAGTTACAGAGATATAGGATATTTTTCAATGTTGATGAATTAAGATTTACAGTGGTACCCCGACTTACGATATTTTTTCATTCCAGAATGCTGTTCAAGTGCCATTACCAAACGAATTTATCTCCATAAGAAATGATGTAAAATAGACTAGTCCTTTTAGACCCCCAAAATTACACTTACAAAAGCATTTAAAAAAATCAACTTACATAAAAGGGTGTGTTTGGGGACCATCGTAAGTCGGGGTACCACTGTAGTGTGATTCTATAATTAGACTTAAGAATAGAACAATGTAATTAGACTTAAGAATAGAACAATGTAAAAGGAGTTCTTGGCACGTAAATTAGTACGTTAGATATGTTTACAAAAAAAAAATGAACTATGGTAGTCAATTTACAATTAAAAATAATCTAAAGCACTATAGCACAGGAGTTAGCACCTTAATTATTTTAATAAATGTTTATATATGAGTGTGATCCTAGTATACTAGATTTAAGAACAAAGTAATATGCTAAACTTAATAATATGATACTTGATTAATTAATCCTATTAGCTATTGGATTAACACAATTTTGAACAATAGTCACAGAGAATTAGGATATTTTTACAATGTTGATGATTTACTATTTAACTGGCTAATTGAAATGGTTGGAATAATTACTGTGATGCAGGATGTTGTGGTCTACTGTAATGAAAGCTTTCCAAAGGTCTATGAAGAGTACCAGAGGACATCATCATCAAGAGCTGCATAAAGCAACTGAAGAATTTTTATAATTGCATCATTTAAATATTTATTTTTTTAGCCTGAAACCAAACTAGCAGGGGTTGAGTATATTTTGGGACACACTGCCACCATTTGTTGGAGGGTTCTTCAAGTGAAAAGTGAGGCAGCAATAACACTAATAGGTGACTGTTATAGCATACATTAGCAAACAAATACGGTCTAGAGTTTTCAGGCAGAGAGTTCCAGAGTTTAGGCCCTTTTATGTACATCAAATTTTTGTAGAGATTTAGCCGAACACGAGGAATGTCAAAGATTTTTGTCTGGTATTGTGTCTATAGGTCCTGTCGCAACTATCAAGAAAGTGTTTTATTTCAGGGTTAATATTAGAATTTATGGTTCTGTAAATGTAGGTTGCACAGTAGTAGGTGTAAATGTTTTGTACAATGAGTAAGTTTAGATCTTTGAAGAGTGGAGAGGTGTGTTGTCTAGCACTGGATTGCGTGATGATTCTTACTGCGGCTTTTTGTTGGGTTATTATTGGTTTTTGGTGGGTTGCTGCTGTTGATCCCCAGGCATAAATAGCATAGGTGAGGTGGGGATAGAAGAGTGAATAGTATAGTGTGAGTAGGGCTGATTGTGGTACGAAGTAACGTATCTTGGTGAGGATCCCAACCATTTTGGATACTTTTTTTGTTGTGTGTTGGATATGGGTGTTGAATTTTAGGTTGCTGTCAAGGTGCAGACCCAGGAATTTACCCTCATTATGTTTAGCAATAAGAGTGTTGTCAATCATAATATTCAGCTGGGCAACACCTGTTCTGCTCCCAAACATAATGTAGAAGGTTTTGTCAATTTTACTAGCTCTTCATTAACAATAGTGTTGAGTGAGGCAAGATTAGGGTGGGAGATGACATAAGTTGTGTCATCAATGATGTATAAGAGGAAGAGCAGGGGACCAAGGACACTTCCCTTTGTAAAACCATGCTGATATTTAGTGACTAAAATATATTTTTCAAGGTGGATTTGAATTGCACAGGCAATTATTGACACAATCATTATTATTACATTCATGGGGGAGCATTAGACCCATAGTGTATACAGCACCTGGGGTATTGGTAGGCATTCAGGTTCAATTCAAGGAATAGGAGCACATCCAATTCCTTAGATCAAAAGCCCCTCACAGGCATCAAGAAACATCCCTTGAGGGTGCAACACTTGGGTATCTTTATTGAGGAAACGTTTTGCCAAACAGTGGCTTCATCAGTCCAATACAAAGAAGAATGGTGAAGATCAGGAGCAGCTTGAGGGAATCAATCCCACTAGGATGAGGGACTGATTACCTCAAACTCCTGATCGTCACCATTCTTCTTTGTATTGGACTGATGAAGTCACTGTGAGGTGAAACATTTCATAAATAAAAATACCCAAGAGTCAAACATGAGTAATTTATCAACTTGTTGGGTCTCTGAACCATCTATCTTCATCCCTTGAGGGGTATTGATACCATCAATTTTCTCAGAATTGAGTTTAGGCTAATTGGTCTATAATTTAATGCTGAGACCCCATTTCTAGATTTATAAACAAGTAACAAAATCATAACATGAGTGCAAATATATCATAGAACAGCTAGGGCTCAAACCCATGATACCAATGAATCTTGTTAGTGCCAGCTGGCCAAGTGGTTAACGCACTGGCCTGTGAGTTTTAGGACTCGCCTGCCAGGGGTTCGAACTTAACCCTTTCTGGGATTTGTCAATGAGTATCACACCACCTGGGACAAACACCAATGTCCTGACTATTAACACAGCCACAATGATTAAGTAAGTTTATTTAGGTGCATGTAAACACAAGAACAGTTACAAAAATTCAGTCGACTACAACTATCATACAAATCAACATGTGAAAATTACCCAAGATAACCTAAAATGAGTAAGACAGTGACTTGTTTACATTGGGGTTCTTGTAATATCTTATTATCCTATTATGCATACACAAGTTTCAACTTTTAGTGGTCTTGTATAGTAAATTATGTAGACTTTAACCGAGAGGTAACCTAATAAAGTTAAACACTGTGACTATTTTCCTCTGAGGTTCGTGTTGGATGCAAACCTCTTAGAAAAAAAATGAGAACGAGAGCGGTAATGCAATAAGATACTGTATTATTGCATTCATGGGAGGAGCATTAAACCAGTAGGGGTCATACAGCACCTGGGGATAATGGGAGGTATTCAGGTTCGATCTAAGGAAGAGGAAGGCAGGTGCGATTCCCTGGATCAAGATAGCCTCATCAGCATCAAGTAAACTTGGAAGATAGTGTAAGAACCACCTAGCATGGCGATCATGGAGGCTGCAACACCTCCAGGCAACACCACACAAACATTGATGGTTTCTGCGTAAACTCTCGTGGGTCAACCATACCTTGAGGTCTTCTCTATCCCAGGAGATGTTCACCTTTCTCAGTCTTCAGTCACGGGAACCAAGAGTCACGTCACACGTTAAATGTGAAGGAAAAATGAGCAGAGTGAGTGGTAGGAGACGCCACTCACACGGACCCTACGCTAGCCACTCATGTATTTACTAATTCACTCTCTTCGCCTCATACTTTACATCTGATGAAAATTATATCAATAAATATCAGAAATTGCCACTAAATATGCCATAATAATTGTTGTAATGTATTATATACACATTTTTTTTTCGAATAAGAGGACTCAATACCTAAAAAAAATATAAAAATATTGCATGTTTACCTATAAGAGCACCATAAAAAAACACTTGCGTATCATTATTTGTAGACATTTCGACAACCAGTGGCTTTATAAATATAATACAAGAACAAAAGCAGAAGACAGTATCGCACTGATAAAGCCACTGGTTGGCGAAACGTCTACAAATACACATTCCTAGATATATCACTGATATATGGAAACAAGATTGGAGGAACATTGCAGTAGGCCTACTGGCCCATGCTAGGCATGCCCTTATCAAATCCACTTCTTAAAAAATAAACCTACTTACGCCCTTAAGAACAAAGGAACGGAGGCTCACTCATATTTGTCTAACTTATTTATTTTAATGTTTTAGATGCATTAACCCTACTTGACAGATTGTAGTTTTATGCTTTCAAAGAGGGGATAGATTACAATCTTGGCTTGTCAGTTAGCAGTTTGAGAACAATAATACGAAAAGAACTTCAACTGAATTTTATTGACTTAAGACTCAGGGAGATTGACACCAGTCAGTCCATCTATCATCACTCTATCATGCAGGAGGAGCCACATGTCTATGGTGCATCCAACAAAATAAGCAGACTCTTGGATGTCACCACCGCCCGCCTCCGGCTGGGTTACAAGTATCTTTGGCAGGTTAAATCACCACCACCAGATGTAGACCAAACAAGATGTAAACTTTGCCAGTTGGATTATTGTCACACCCTGCGTCATTATATACTGGAGTGAGATAAAATTAATGAATTCAGAGACTACTCACTCAGAAATGTTCAAGATATGTCAAAGTATTTTATCCACAGTGGTATATTACAGACCATTCTGGAAAAATACCCTGACTTTGCTCCCTGTAAATAAAGCATTGACACGTGTGTGTGTGTGTGTGTGTGTGTGTGTATGTATATATGTGTGTATGTGTATGTGTGTGTGTGTGACCCAACAATTAAAATTTGCACCAATAACTCATTACAGTTGTGGCTGGGTGTAGACTAATAGATTGCTCATTGCTTTATAATTTGTTCATGAGTGCAACCATGTACAGACGTAAGTAAATTTACTTACATGATTCATTACCTTGTAACCAGTGAATTCATTACCATTGTACCTTGTTCAGCTATCAAAACTTTGGGGCCCAGTCTCTGGACCCTATATATACCTCTGTAATCTGCAAATGCCTTTTTAACTTGTTCAGCTATCAAACTTTGAGGTCCAGTCCCTGGACCCATTATGTACCTTTGTAATCTTTTGACTACCGCCCACAGGATGGGTATGGGTATGGGTAATAAGCTTTTGATACAGTCGACCATGATTTACTGCTCACAAAATTAGCACATTATGGTATAAGGGGGCACCCACTCAACTACCTAAAATCATACCTCACCAACAGAAGCCAATACGTGTACACAAATGGAGCGAACTCTTCCACACAACCAATTACAGTCGGAGTCCCTCAAGGAAGTGTCCTGGGGCCACTCCTATTCCTCATTTACATAAATGACCTACCGAATGCATCACAACTACTCAAACCCATTTTATTTGCAGATGACACAACATATGTCTTCTCTCACCCAAATCCAGTTATACTGGCCAACACTGTTAATGCCGAATTACAGAAAATATCAACATGGATGACGACTAACAAGCTTACTCTCAATACTGACAAGACCTACTTCATACAGTTTGGAAGCAAAGTCACAAATGTTCCACTTAACATAACACTTAATGGTACACCCATCACAAGACTCACAGAGGAAAATTCCTAGGAATCCACCTTGACAGTAGCCTTAAATTCCAAACACATATACAACAAATTTCCAAGAAAATCTCGAAGACAGTAGGCATATTATCAAAGATACGCTATTATGTACCTCAATCATCTCTCCTTGCACTATATCATTCACTTATCTACCCGTATCTCACCTATGGAATCTGTGCATGGGGATCAACAACGTTAAATCACCTTAGACCACTCATAACACAACAAAAGGCCGCAGTCAGAATGATAACAAATTCCCATCTAGACAGCATACTCCACCAATATTCAAAAGTCTCAAACTACTCACCGTAAAGAACATTCATACTTACTCTTGTGCCTACTACATATATAAAACTTTACACTCTAATATAAACCCTCTGCTCAAAACTCTCCTCACCAACTTTAATAGGACCCATGACCACAACACAGACACAGATCACTTTTTGATATACCCCGTGTTCATATCAACCTATGTAAAAATTCTATGCACATAAAGGGCCCCAGAATCTGGAATTCATTACCAGTAAATATTAAGATAATCTTGTCTGAAAATCAATTTAAGACTCAACTCAAAACCACCTACTCACCCAAACCTAAATGATCATACTATAAACTACTTTGAAAATGCTCATTGTTACTTTCCTATACGATAATCTCAATTTTTAATAATATGTTACTATTATGTTACCCCTACTCATATTATAAGTTAATGTCAAAAATGCTCAATGTTATTTTCCTTAAGATAATCTCAATTCCATATTATCATTCAAGAATCTTAACACCTGTAACAATCTAAGATCTAATATCATTATATAATAATTTAAACAGTAAAATTTCATCATATTGTAATTTTGAAAATAATTTTTAACTAGAATAAACTCAATAAATTTCTCTAATATTAAGTACATAGTTTTTAAGGACTAGAATAAGCTGCCCCTAATGCCATTGCATGTCAGTGGCTCTCCTTGCACTCAATTTACATTGTAACTTCCGATACCCATGTAACCTGCAATGAAATAAAATTTGTTTGTTTGTTTGTTTGTTTGTTTGTTTGACTATACTACCAAAGCATTCATGCCTAATCCTTTCTATATCTAAACTTATCCAATTTGAATCCATTACTTTTAGTTCTTTCTTGGTT
Source organism: Cherax destructor (assembly GCA_009830355.1). Taxonomy (NCBI): domain Eukaryota; kingdom Metazoa; phylum Arthropoda; class Malacostraca; order Decapoda; family Parastacidae; genus Cherax; species Cherax destructor. The sequence goes on from WNWK01053282.1 coordinate 10,506, forward strand.
GGATATCCTCAGTACCCTATTTATATCTTCTTTATTGATGCCCGTCTTCCATTTCTACACTTCGATCATGTCTCCCTCATTCTATATCAAGAAAATGTAGGTTCAGGGATCTCGTTCTAATATCGAATGAAGGATTTTGTTTGGATATTCAACCCGGAGAGTTAGTAACCCAGGATAACTCAAAGTCCGTGCATCATGGGGGGCGGTCGGTCTTTTTTCAAATGGGGTCCTTTAATTTTCTTCCCCAAGAGTGCGACCAACACCCAGGTAGGCGTCATTACCACAGGTCTTAGTGATCATTTCATCATTTACTGTACCAGGAAAATCACTAGGGAACGGATAGGCCTACACAGGACAATAAAAATTAGGTCAACTAGAAACTACAGTAATGAAACACTGGTAAATATGCTATTGCAGCGCTAAATGAATTCCAAAGGGTGAGGAACAGAGTGCAAAGGCTTATAAAAGGCGCAAAGGCAAGGCACTATTGCTCAAAAATCGAAGAGTACAAGAATAACTCTAGAAAGCTCTGGCAACAACTAAAACAGTTGGGGTATAGCCATAAACCTGTAGATAGATCTAACATAGTACTAAATGTCGATAAAGAGGTATGCCACGAAACAAGTAAAGTGGCAAATTATTTTAATTCATACTACACAACTGTCGCATCAACACTACCAAGCTGCACTAACAAATGCAAGAAATAGAAAGCAAGAACTTAGGCAACAAGAATGGGAACAATTCGTTAGTGGATTAAATATGTCTACCCCTTTAAGTCTGGCATGGAAAGGTATAAATAAAATAACCAGGAAAAAGACTGGCAATGTTGCTCATCCCTTTCCACTTGAAAAAGCAAATGACCTCATAAATGACTGGTCCAAAATCTCCAGGCATGAAAACCTGCCATCTCATATTAGAGAAAACTTAGAGAGTGCTTCTGAAGAAATGTTGAAACTGATTAATTTTATGAGCCAAAATATTGATGAGAGTGATTGCCTCTTCACAGAGTATGAATTAGACAACGCATTAACTAAAGGTCGATCAACTGTTCCTGGAGAGGATGGTATAACCTATGATATTCTCAGAACTTTAAAGCATGTGCCTAATAATCCTTTGTTGGCACTGTATAATACCAGTTACATTGAGGAGTTCTTCCTACTTCCTGGACCAATAGTCTCATTGTGCCTATCCCTAAGCCCCAACAGCCTGATACATTTAGACCGATCTCCTTAACTAGCTGTCTTTGTAAAATTTTGAAAGAATGATACTTAACAGACTGTACTATAGAATCAGACACCAACTCTCCCCTCCCTCTATGGGTTCATGAAAGGTAAGAGTGTGCAGAATTGTATCTCCACCTTCTCACCTCACACACCTCTACTAGTTTTACCACATTTCTTGATCTAAAATCTG
>WNWK01053283.1:0-11918 GCA_009830355.1 Cherax destructor
ACACACACACCACACACACCCACACACACACACACACACACACACACACACACAGGGCGGAAACATTTCGAAGTGTTTCCTTACACACACACTCACACACATACATACAACAGGCCTAGTGTCAAATCGACATGTGCCTAGGACAAATGGTAACTAACAACACACACACACACACACACACACACACACACACACACACACACACACACACACACACACACACACACACACACACATTCACACACACACACACACACACACACACACACACACACACACACACACACACACACACACACACACACACACACACACACACACACACACACACAAAACACACACACACACACACACACACACACACACACACTGGCAGGGTGTTGTAAGAGTATTATACAACTACAGTAACATGTTGTAGCGCGTCCAGTGGCCTGGTAGGTAAAGCTGTCGCTTCATTGGACGTGTTTCCTTATACCAGTTGTCTATGTTCACTCACCAGTAAAATGGGTACCTGGGTGTTAGTGGACTGGTGTGGGTCGCATCCTGGGACAAAACTGACCTAATTTGTGGGAAATGCTGAGCATAATAAGGGACTTTCTATACAGTAGTATGTCATTGATGTCAGCTATGGTCTGTATACCTTGTACATGTACTTGTAGTAAATAAAGATATTATTAGTGGTGGCAGTAGTAGTAGTATTTTATGTGTTGACAGGTGTGGGGGGAGGTAAGCCAGAGTGGGAAGGACTTCGTGAAGCGGCTGTTAGATGTCGATCCCAGTGCCAGGTTGACAGCTGTCGAGGCACTAAGACACCAGTGGATATTAGCACATCACCACAACACCTCCATTCAACAGGTGTGTACCCCATAGTCTTGTTTAACACTGGTTTACAACACCTGGGTGTCTATATCGATGAATAAGACACATGTACAACACCTGGGTGTCTTTATTGATGAATAAGACACATGTGCAACACCTGGGTGTCTTTATTGATGAATAAGACACATGTATAACACCTGGGTGTCTTTATTGATGAATAAGACACACGTGTAACACCTGGGTAACTTTATTGATGAATAAGACACATGTGCAACACCTGGGCGTCTTAACCCCTGTGGTTTAGCGCTTCTATTTGATTATAATAATAATAATGGTTGTCTTTATTGATGAATAAGACACATGTACAACACCTGGGTGTCTTCATTGATGAATAAGAGACATGTGCAACACCTGGGTGTCTTTATTGATGAATAAGACACATGTACAACACCTGGGTGTCTTTATTGATGAATAAGACACATGTGTAACACCTGGGTAACTTTATTGATGAATAAGACACATGTACAACACCTGGGTGTCTTCATTGATGAATAAGAGACTTGTACAACACCTGGGTATCTAAAGATACCCAGGTGTTGCTCATGTGTTTTATCAATAAAGATCCCCAAGTGTGTGAAGGATATTATTATTTATTTATTAACTAGGTGTATGTTTATTACAGTCACAGTCACCAGTTGGGGCGTGGAGTCGCCGCTCATCGTCCCACTCATCCAGATCTGCTCGCTCGGCCACATCGCTGAGGGCGGGCCGGAGACGCGTCCAACCTCAGGAACTAGAGTGGTTGACACAGTCACTACAAACGTCGGTCACCCGGCCCACTCTACACCCGACCTACACCAGCTGAGAACCCGCTAGATAGATGGAATAGTCTCACACAGTCACTTCAAACATCTATAAGTCAACACAGACAACTTGAGAATGTCTTGCCTGCCCCATCGTAAGTTACTAGCGACACCAGATTGGCACATCAAGAGCCATAATCGCCATGCATTGATGATACTTAACGATGCAGTTACAGTGTGTTAGGCTGTGGATATCATTACTAGGATGACACTTTAAAGCTGCCTTGTGTTTACAAGTGTGTTAAGTGGTATACTTTGTGTGAGTCTTGGTACTCTTGAAACTTTGTTACAGACTTTCCAGTGTTTGATGTAAATATTATTGTTAGAGCAGTGAAAGACTGATCATCAAGTCTGACTCTTAACGTGAAAGTTGTTGAAGTCTTGCAAGTGATGACAACCACACACCTGCTTCTTAGTCACTACTTGCCCACTTGCTCGTTCACTGACTAGTGATAATTCACTGACTTACGCTCGTTCAGTGACTTACGCTCGTTCAGTGACTTACGCTCGTTCAGTGACTTACGCTCGTTCACTGACTTACGCTCGTTCAGTGACTTACGCTCGTTCAGTGACTTACGCTCGTTCAGTGACTTACGCTCGTTCACTGACTTACGCCGTTCAGTGACTTCGCTCATTCACTGACTTACGCTCGTCATGACTTACGCCGTTCAGTGACTTACGCCGTCAGTGACTTACGCCGTTCATGACTTACGCCGTTCAGTGACTTACGCTCGTTCAGTGACTTACGCGCGTTCAGTGACTTACGCTCGTTCAGTGACTTACGCTCAGTGTACGCTCGTTCACTGACTTACGCTCTTCACTGACTTACGCCGTCGTGACACGCTGTCTGACTTACGCTCGTCAGTGACTTACGCCGTCAGTGACTTACTGTTCAGTGACTCGCCGTTCAGTGACTTACGCTGTTCAGTGACTACGCCGTTCAGTGACTTACGCCGTTCAGTGACTTCTCTTCAGTGACTTACTCGTTCATGACTTACGCCGTCATGACTTACCGTTGACTTACGCGTTCAGTGACTTATCGCAGTGCTTCCGTTACACTGACTTAAGCTCGTTCACTGACTTATGATCGTTCGACTACTGTGTTATTACACTCATTACTCTGGCAGTGATCATTCAGTGACCCATGTAGGTTTATCATTTTTAAGAACCTAACAATTGAAGTCGTTACCTGGGTAATGGCCGTACAATGTGCTCAACGACCTACAGCGACATCAGTCCATGGGACCAGGAGTTGTACCATAATCAGCAGTGGAGGGTTCTTGATCCAAGGAATTGAACCTGATTGCCTCTCATCCATGAGCACTGTATCAGCCCTGTGGGTTTAGTGCTCTCTTTAGTACTCTTATAAAGCTCCTCTATATATTTATTTGTACTCCCCTATTTGTGGTTGATGGGGGTTGAGCCTCAGCTCCTGGCTCAGATTAATTTGTGATAAACAAGTGTTGATGAATAAAGCGAAAGATGGACGGGAGGGTATGAGCTATGGTGTGAGCCATGGTGTGTAAGTTGAGTGTGATGGACGTAGGGTGTGAGCCGTGGTGTGTAAGTTGAGAGAGATGGACGTAGGGTGTGAGCCGTGGTGTAAGTTGAGAGAGGTGGACGTAGGGTGTGAGCCGTGGTGTAAGTTGAGTGTGTGATGCTCTAATGTCTCCATCAGTGATCTTACCAGAGGAAGCAGTTACAACTAGTACTTACTGTATTCCATCAGTGGCATCAACTGTAACCCAACTCAACTTCTACCTACAGTCCAGGAGCTTAACACTACGTGTGTTTTATATGACCTTGAGGGAGACAAGAATAGATATAGTGTTAAAGCTCCTGGGCTGTATGAAGGAGTTCATTTGGGTTACAGTTGGTGCCTGTGATGGAATACAATAACTACTAGTTGTAACTCTTTCTTCTTGTAAGATGAGTAATGGAGATGCTAGAGCATCGCACTTTGTGTGCACACTGTGGTTCACACACACCCGTCCATCTTTATCTTTATTCATTGACACTTGTTTATTATAACTTAATCTGACTTCATATATCTTTCTTTCAACGCACCAGCCATATCCCATCGAGGTGGGGTGGCCCGAAAATAAAAACAAAAGTTTCTCTTTTTAAATTTAGTAATGTATACGAAGGGGTTACTAGCCCTTTACTCCCGGCATCTTAGTATGTGTGTGTGTGTGTGTGTGTGTGTGTGTGTTATATATATATATATATATATATATATATATATATATATATATATATATATATATATATATATATATATATATATATATATATATATATATATATATATATATATATATATATATATATAACAGTGGTACCCCGGTTTACGATATTTTTTCATTCCAGAATGCTGTTCAGTATTACCAAACGAATTTATCTCCTTAAGAAATGTTTAAAATAGACTAGTCCTTTTTAGACCCCATATACACTTACAAAAGCATTTAAAATTAAACTTACATAAAGGGTGAGTTTGGGACCATCGAAACCGGGGTACCACTGATATATATATATATATATATATATATATATATATATATATATATATTCTTTCTTTCAACACGTCGGCCGTTTCCCACCGAAGCAGGGTGGCCCAAAAGAAAAACGAAAGTTTCTCCTTTTACATTTAGTAATATATACAGGAGAAGGGGTTACTAGCCCCTTGCACCCGGCATTTTAGTCGCTCTACGACACGCATGGATATATATATATTATATATATATATATATATATATATATATATATATATATATATATATATATATATATATATATATATATATATATATATATATATAGTATACCCCGTGTTCGTCCTGCTCGAAACTCGCCCTTTTATGTAAGTGTATTTTTCAATGCTTTTATAAGTGTATTTTTAGGGGTCTAAAAGGACTAGTCTACTTTACATTATTCCTTATGGGAATAAATTCGTTTGGTAATGGCACTTGAACAGCATTCTGGAACAAAAAATAACAAACGGGGGTCCACTGTATATACAGTGGACCCCTGCCTAACGAACACCCCGGAAATCGTACAATTATGTAAGTATAATATTGTAAGTGCTTGTGGAAGTGTATTTTTGGGGGTCTGAAATAGACTAACCTACGTGACATTATTTGTTAAGAAAGTAAATTCGTTCGGTAATGGCACTTGAGCAGGCTTCTGGGATGAAGTTTTTTCGTTAGCCGGGGGTCCACTGTATATATATACAGTGATACCTCGGTTAACGATATTTTTTCGTTCCAGAATGCTGTTCAAGTGCCATTACCAAACAATTTATCCCCATAAGGAATAATGTAAAATAGACTAGTCCTTTTAGACCCGCAAAAATACACTTACAAAAGCATTTAAAAAAATAAACTTACATAAAAGGACGAGTTTGGGGACCATCGTTAACCGAGGTACCACTGTATATATATACATACATATTTTTTTTTTCAACACATTGGTCGTCTCCCGCCGAGGCAGGGTGACCCAAAAAGAAAGAAAATCCCTAAAAAGGAAAATACTTTCATCATCATTCAGCATTTTCACCTCACTCATACATAATCACTGTCTTTGCAGAGGCGCTCAGATATGACAGTTTAGAAGTCCCTCCATACTGCCAATATCCCAAACCCCTCCTTTAAAGTGCAGGCATTGTACTTCCCATTTCCAGGACACATTGGCTGTTTCCCACCAAGGCAGGGTGGCCTGAAAAAGAAAAACTTTCATCATCATTCATTTCATCACTGTCTTGTCAGAGGCGTGCATCACACTACAGTTATAAAACTACAACATTAACACTCCTCCCATATACAGCCTCTCCTCACTTAACGATGGAGTTCCATTCCTAAGACTACGTCATTTAATGAATTCGTTGCTGCTAAGTGAGGAGCATACTATAATGGTAGAGAGTTTGTGTCAACCATCTTTGATATTGTTTTAATGTCTCCTTTGCACCATTAATAACATTTCTGTCATATTTTTAAATGTTTATACAGTAGTGTACTGTATATTGAAATAAACACAATAGAGGAAATCAGCTCTTAACATACATTATTTAGGTATGAATATTGGTCAGAGAGCCCGTCGTAAGTCCAAGGCATCGGTAAACGAGCACATCGCTTAGTGAGGAGAATGTGTATAAATATATATATAGTGGACTCCCGAGTTTCGGTCTTAATTCATTCCAGAAGGCTGCTCAAGTGTCATTACTGAACAAATTTACTCCCTTAAGGAATAATGTCAAGTAGGTTAGTCGATTTCAGACCCCCAAAAATACACTTACAATATTACACTTACATAATTGTTTGAGTTGGGAGCAGTACGAAACTCGGGGTACCACTGTATACACACACACAGTAGGGCCCCGCGTTATGGAATTTTACCTTATGGCGTTCCGCTAATACGGACATTTCAAATTATGACCTAAACTCACTATAAGGCTCCCTCCACCTGACTTTCTAATAGTAACCTAAACTCACTATATGGCTCCCTCCACCTGACTTTCTAATAGCCCACACTGCATATGGCTCCTCACCTACTTTCAATAGACTACACCGCTATATGGCTCCCCCACCTGACTTTCTAATAATGACCTAAACTCACTATACGGCTCCTCCCACCCCACCTGGTTTGTTTACATTCTCCGTGAGCACCGCGTCTCTCCATTATGTCTGGAAACTTTCTAAAATTTCCAGTGTTTTAAAGTTATTTCATATTTTATATATACATTCATATACTCTAATTATTATACTTATGTGTACCTGTATCTAAATAAACTTACACGCTGTGCTGGCGTGCACGTACACATGAAAATAAGAGTCTTATTAGTCTTGAAGATGCCATATTAATAATAATAATAATAACACAATAATAATAACACAATAATAATCACTCTGAGGCACAATTAATGTCATATTTTATGTTAATATAGACATTTTGATTAATCCATCTATGATATTTTTTCAAAATTATATAATAAACACACTACATAACATATAAACATGATAAATACACCCCACAGTAGAGTAAATTAAGATAAATATGAGATGGTTTTCCAGTCGGTGTGTTCACAATAGTATTACTGGGAGTAACTGTAGAACATTATTCTTTTCATATGCCTTCACTCAGCATTACTCCTTCTAAAAATGGTGTTAGATGAGAATGGGAGTGTTGCTCTTAATTTATTCTACTGTACAACTTGTACACAATGTAAAGTGTTTGTATTATGATATAAGCTTCACAGACATGGAAATGAACATGTATGAACCATACCCAGACACATTTATCTGCATATTTACGTACTCTGCGGCTCTCATTTACTCATTCTCTCTCTCTCATTCATTCGTTTTTATCTCGTTTACTCACCTCTCACCCAACATTAAGACTACAAATATTTTAAGGCACAAATACAGTAGTGGAACCTCGGTTTTCGTGATTAATCCTTTCTAAAAAGTCTGACGAAAACTGAAGCAATATTTCCCATAAGAAATAATGTAAATCCAATTAATCCATTCCAGACACCCAAAAATATTAACAAAAATAGATTTTATAGAGAATAACTATAGTTTTACATACAGAAAACAATGAGAAATAAATATAAATGACTAATGAAATGGATAAATGAACATATAACATCACTTTTACCTTTATTGAAGACTCTTGTTGGCGTATGGAAGATGGCGAGGAGGAGAGGTTATTGTTTGGAGGGTAATCCCCTTCCATAAGGACTTCAGGTATCAAGGCCCGATCCGGAGTTACTTCCCTTCTTTGTCTTTTACTGGCACTAAGACCAGCTTGAGAGTCACTGGATCCCTGTCACACAAAAATCTGTCCAGAAAGGTCTGTTTCTGGCGTGTCTATGATTTGCTTAAAATGGGACATGGCATTGTCATTGAACATGTTGCAGACACGGCTTACAACCACTTTGCTACAGTGATATTTCTCCACAAAACTTTGCAACTCACTCCACTTTTCACACATGTCCTTAATCACTGAAGAAAGCACATTCTCCCCTCTCTTCCTCCTCCTCTGAAGCAATTTCCTCAGCTGCGGTCTGTTGCTGTTCCAGTTGAAAGTCTTGCAGCTCTTCAGTGGTTAGCTCTTCCCTGTGGTCCTCCACCAACTCTTCCACATCCTCGCCACTCACATCCAACCCCATGGACTTCCCCAAAGACACAATAGATTCCACAACAGGTAGGGTCATCAGGGTCAGCCTCAAACCCTTCAAAATCCTTCTCGAGGACACATTCTGGCCACAATTTTCTCCAAGCAGAGTTCATCGTCTTGGAAGTCACTTCCTGCCAAGCCTTATCTATAAGGCTTATGCAGTTGAGGATATTGAAGTGATTCCTCCAGAACTCTCTTAGGGTCAGTTCAGTGTCCAAGGTCACTTCAAAGCACCTTTGAAACATTGCTTTGGTGTAGAGTTTTTTGAAGTTTGAAATGACCTGCTGGTCCATGGGCTGGACGAGAGGAATGGTATTAGGGGGCAAGAACTTTACTGTGATGAAACTAAACTCCTCCAACAATAGGTCTTCCAAGTCTGGAGGATGAGCAGGAGCATTGTCCATTACCAGGAGGCACTTGAGTGGCAATTTATTTTCCAGGAGGTATTTCTTCACACTCGGGCCAAACATTTCATTGACCCACTCAATGAAAATTAGCCTTGTGACCCATGACTTATTGTTAGCCTGGTGACCCATGCTTTATTGTTAGCCTTGTGACCCATGACTTATTGTTAGCCTGGTGACTCGTGCCTTATTGTTAGCCTGGTGACCCATGCCTTATTGTTAGCCTGGTGACCCATGCCTTATTGTTACCCCTCCACATCACACACAGTTTACTCTTGGTGACAATGTTTTTCTTGAACCAAATCCCATGAAAACTGGGGCATACGAAAACTGAGGTTCCACTGTATTTTTATCGCTCTAGGGTGCTTTAAATGTCGTAGTATACAGCCTCTCCTCACTTAGCGACGTACTCATTTACCGACGACTCTGACTTATGACGGGCTCTCTGACCAATATGTGGCATTTGTGGCTGAGTGGATAAGAGCGCTGCCTGGGAATCTTTACCGTCTCAGTAGCAGTATCGAGTCCTGCTTACTGCGATCTTTCTGTGTATATACTTGCTTGATTCTGCGTGATGCATTGATATACGTATATATATCTCCTAGGTAGTAGGTTGGTAGACACCATTATACAGCAACCGCCCAGGGAGGTACTACCGTCCTGCCAAGTGAGTGTAAAATGAAAGCCTGTAATTGTTTTACATGATGGTAGGATTGCTGGTGTCTTTTTTGTCTCATAAACATGAAAGATTTCAGGTACATGTTCCTACGTCTACTTACACTTAGGTCACACTACACACGCATGTACAAGCATGTATATATACACACCCCTCTGGGTTTTCTTCTATTTTTATTACTAGTTCTTGTTCTTGTTTATTTCTTATCTCCATGGGGAAGTGGAACAGAATTCTTCCTCCGTAAGTCATGCGTGTTGTAAGGGGCTGACTAAAATGCCGGGAGCAAGGGGCTAGTAACCCCTTCTCTTGTATACATTACTAAATGTAAAAGGAGAAACTTTCCTTTTTTCTTTTAGGTCACCCCGCCTCGGTGGGATACTGCCGGTATTGCACACAGCAATACCTTGCATAGTAGGGTTAATGGGTGTCAAAATATAGTGTACTATGCAATACCGTACTGATCAAGGTATTATAATGTATTTTAATGTAGTAATGTGTTCCAACAGTACCATTAAATGCATTGGATCACAAAATATATTTAGCTGTTTACTTAGTCCAAATCAATGCAAATAAGAAATTACAAAAACGAAAAGCAAAAAAAGTAGTACTGAAGATTTTTATTACAGTTTTAAATAAACAATGAAAATTACATGAAGAAAAAGATTATTTTTATTTTTAAAAATAGTTGAACAATGTTGTTTATACAGTTTTTGTCTTGGTATCAGCATACATATCTTTATAAGATGGAATATGATTGTGTAACACCTGCCTAACTTAGTGTCTATTGTGTAACACCTGCCTAACTCTAGTGTCTAGTTCAGTGCTGGGATCAGTGTCTAGTTCAGTACGAAACTCGGGGTACCACTGTATGTATGTAGTGTATAAGACTAAACAGGTTTACTGCACGAGTCTGTAGTGATGGTAATGTTAACATGGCACTGCTAAACTACCAGTACAGTATCACTGCTGGGGTCTGTAGTGATGGTAATGTTAACATGGCACTGCTAAACTACCAGCAGTTCACTGCGGGGTCTGTAGTGATGGTAATGTTAACATGGCACTGCTAAACTACCAGTTCAGTATCACTGCTGGGGTCTGTAGTGATGGAATGTTAACATTGCACTGCTAAACTACCAGTACAGTATCACTGCTGGGGTCTGTAGTGATAGTAATGTTAACATGGCACTGCTAAACTACCAGTACAGTATCACTGCTGGGGCCTGTAGTGATGGTAAGGTTAACATGGCACTGCTAAACTACCAGTACAGTATCACTGCTGGGGTCTGTAGTGATGGTAAGGTTAACATGGCACTGCTAAACTACCAGTACAATATCACTGTCTAAGGCACTTCAATAAATTTATATTATTTAATTTATAAACAATATCAAAACCCAAACTGTTGTAAACTGTACTAAGCAAGGTGTTACTGTCTATAATGTTCAACACAACTACGGGGGATTGAATGATAGTTCTAGGCCTTTCGTGTTGCAATCAACACGGAAAGAAGGGAGGTCTAAGTAGATACTGTGGGAGGAAGCAGCGCTGCTTTCTCTAACAGAATCTTCTTAGACTTCCACTTTTCTGCAACATTGCAAGCTCTTGATGATGTGTTGATTGCAACATGAAAGGCCTAGAGCTATCATTCAACTCTCCTGTGGTTGTTTTGCATGTATACTTTTATTAATAGATATGGCATATAAAAGAAGCAGATCGGGGGAGTAGAGTGGCAGGTTGAGGCCTTTCACTTTGTAGGTAACACTTTCTCAGGAGCTCTCAGTGTTGCCAGGGTAATAATGAAGCCTAGAAGTTGTGTCTATCAGCAGGCCTACTCTATTATGTAGGGGCAGAGACGTAAACCAGTGAGGGTTCTACGAACCTAAAGAGTGTCCTCGGGTTTGAACCAGAGGATGCTCCAAATCCTTGGATCAAGCAACATCATTCAATAGGATATAGAAATATTTCATGTATTTTGAGAATTAATATTTATTTTTATCTAAATGTGTAATAGATGGAGCAATAGATAGTGTAATAGTTGGTTAATTAGATAAGTGTAATAGATAGTAATAGATGGTGCAATAGTGTAATAGATGGTTCAATAGATAGTGCAATAGTGTAATAGATAGTGCAATAGATGGTGCAATAGTGTAATAGATGGTTCAATAGATAGTGCAATAGACAGTGTAATAGATGGTGCAATAGAGAGTGTAATAAAGTATATTATCACTGTAAATACTTTTGTAATAAACTGATACATTTATTATTGTTTTATTGTTCATGATAACGATGTCTGTTGTCTGTTACTGTTGTCGTGTGTGTCACTTGTTGTCTCGTTACATGTTGTCTGTGTCACTGTTGTCTGTCACTTATCTGTGTCTGTGTTTACTGTTGAAATTAAGACACACGTGCAACATCTGGGTATCTTTATAGTAGACGTTTCGCCATCCAGTGGCTTTATCAATACAAAATTCTAGGACATAATATGAAGAGAGTAGAACTATATACAAAAGATGAGGTAATCAGTCCCTTGGAGTTGGTGTGTTCAGCACCGTTGGTGTAGAGATTCTGAAGACCAGGTTAGGTTAGAAGGCTTGACCTTAAATAGGCGTCAGCTGAAAGGGACGGGTAGCAGACGAGGGCATAGTCACTGGTAGGCGGGATTTCCCAGTGGAAGTAGGTCATACCCAAAGTGATGGGTTAGTAGTAGTAGTAACCATGAAGAAGGTTATGTACATGTCCTCAGAATAAAGATTCCATGATGTTGCACTACTACTACTAACCCATCCTCTTCAAGGGGGGCTCCTTGGCGTGGTGAAGAGGCTCTTGGTCTGAGGAATTAGACCTTTTGGTCGTCTTCCTCAGACCGAACCTAATTACCCCCCAATCCCCCTCCCCTATCCCATCTTCCCCATCCTCCCTTTTTTCCTTTCCTCCTCCTCTCTCATCCCTCCCTTATTCCCTTCCCATTTTTACCCTGTGGGCTT
>WNWK01053284.1:0-11918 GCA_009830355.1 Cherax destructor
TGGAATATCAAGTTCTTTCTGCATATTTAAAATTTTGGCAGTACGAAGGCATCCTAAAATGATCCTCATTGCTTCCTTCTGCAGTTTTTCCAGCCCTCCAAGCTTCCAGTCAGACACAAGCGCAAGTAGTGGCGCAGCATAATCAACCAATGATCTAATATAAGCAAGATACATCATTTTCACAATTTTAACATTAGAACCATACCTGGGATGAAACCCTGCCACAACTCTAAGTGTTCTCAGCCTTTCTTTGTATTGACGGCAAAGCCTCGTTACAACAGGTCCAAGTAGTGGGACCTCAAAGCCTGTTTACATATTCTAGAAGAGACCCATCATGCAACTGGATCTGGCGAACTGTGCCTCTCTGTCGAGGAGGACGCCTATTGAGTATCTTTGTTTTATCAGTAGAGATTATCAACCCCAGGTCCTGACACGAGGCTAGTACATGGTTAAAGATGTTTTGGGTGTTGGAGAATCCGGTGGTGTGAATCATTATATCATCAGCAAAACTGATCATATAATGATGGGGCTGGCTAGGCATAGCATTAAGTAAGGCACAACCTCCATTTTCAAAAGCACCGTTAAAAAACATCTTATCTCACTTACGCACCCAACCGGTAGTTAACCATACGAAAACTACTTTATCTTGCACATATCCACAGCAAAATACACTTATTGATATCTGTGATTCTCCTTAATTTGCACATTACTAACCACAGCAAAATACACTTATTGATATCTGTGATTCCCCTTAATTTGCACAGTTCTAACCAAAATTCTAATACAACTATTGCTTCATAATACTTAAGCTAGTCATAAGTTTGCCTAAGACACTCCAATATAGAAACTATATTATGCCAATATATCACCTTTATCATTAATATATAAACTAATTGCTAACTTCTTATACTAATTGTTAAATTCTCAATGTTTAAATTCCAGTACCTAAATTTTGTAAACCTAACCTAACCTTACAATCTGTATATTCATTGTATAGCTATTGAGTAAGACCTATCATAAGACTGCCTGAAAAGCCTAGGCATACCTAGGCATATTATTGGCCATCTTGTAATATCAACTTTAATGTATAACTATAAGTACCCCCCACCTTGTATTACATGAAATAAAGAATTTGAATTTGAATTTGAATTAATTAGAATATTGAATAGAGTGGGACTGAGCACGCCTCTGGCAAGACTGACTGGTATGAGTGATGGTGAAAGTGTTTCTTCTTTTTCGGGTCACCCTACCTCGGTGGGAGACGGCCAATGAGTTTAAAAAATACTGTGAAAAAACTGGAGAGTGTCTCTTCTGATCAGCAGTAAGTCACAGTGTTTGACTTTATTGGGTTATCGTAGGTTAAATCAACATAATATTCTTCCATATGCCTAAAAAACCCGTGTGCCCTCAAGACCATTGTAAAAAATTGGCATTTTATATACCCGAAGCATTAATAAAATTGATTTAATTTTCTACTTCAATTAACTTGAAAGCGTGCAATGAGATATAGGATGAGGTTATGCAACACCGGGACACCTAGCATCGTGCAGCTTGCCAAAAAGCAGATGACTCTTATCTTATCGGAGAACCTTCTCCATGTACCTGGAGTCTACCTGGAGAGAATTCCAGGGGTCAACGCCCCCGCGGCCCGGTCTGTGACCAGGCCTCTTGTTGGACCAGAGCCTGATCAACCAGGCTGTTACTGCTGGCCGCACGCAGTCCAACGTACGAACCACAGCCCGGCTGATCAGGTACCGACTTGAGGTGCCTGTCCAGTGCCTGCTTGAAGACAGCCAGGGGCTTGTTGGTAATCCCCCTGATGTATGCTGGGAGGCAGTTGAACAATCTTGGGCCCCTCACACTTATTGTGTTGTCCCTCAACGTGCTAGTGGCACCCCTGCTCTTCATTGGGGGAATGTTACATCGCCTGCCGAGTCTTTTGCTTTCGTACGGAGTGATTTTTGTGTGCAAGTTTGGTACTAAGCCCTCGAGAATTTTCCATGTGTATATAATAATGTATCTCTCCCGCCTGCGTTCTAGAGAGTACAGGTTTAGGAACTTCAAGCGTTCCCAGTAGTTGAGGTGGTTTATCGCACTTATGCGTGCGGTGAAGGTTCTCTGCACATTTTCAAGGTCAGCAATTTCACCCGCCTTGAAAGGTGCAGTTAGTGTGCAGCAATATTCCAGCCTAGATAGAACAAGCGATCTGTAAAGTGTCAACATGGGCTTGGCATCCCTGGTTTTGAAGGTTCTCATTATCCATCCTGTCATTTTTCGAGCAGATGCAATTGCTACATTATTATGGTCCTTGAAGGTGAGATCCTCTGACATGATCACTCCCAGGTCTTTGACATTAGTTTTTCGCTCTATTGTGTGGTTGGAATTAGTTTTGTACTCCGATGAGATTTTAATTTCTTCACGTTTTCCGTATCTGAGTAATTGAAATTTCTCATCATTGAACTTCATATTGTTTTCTGCAGCCCATTTAAAGATTTGGTTTATGTCTGCTTGGAGTCTTGCAGTGTCTTCAACGGTGGACACTGTCATACAGATTCGGGTGTCATCTGCAAAGGAAGACACAGCACTGTGGCTTATATCCCTGTCAATGTCTGATATGAGGATGAGGAATAGGATGGGAGCAAGTACTGTGCCTTGTGGAACAGAGCTTTTCACAGTAGCTGCCTCAGACTTTACTCTGTTGACTACTACTCTTTGTGTTCTACGTGTTAGGAAATTATAAATCCATCTACCAACTTTTCCTGTTATTCCTTTATCACGCATTTTGTGTGCTATTACACCATGGTCACACTTGTCAAAGGCTTTTGCAAAATCTGTGTATATAACATCTGCATTCTGTTTATCTTCTAGAGCATCCAGGACCTTGTCGTAGTGGTCCAGTAGTTGGGACAGACAGGAGCGGCCTGCTCTAAACCCATGCTGTCCTGGGTTGTGCAATTGATGGGTATCAAGATGGGTGGCGATCTTGCTTCTTAGAACCCTTTCAAAGATTTTTATGATATGGGACGTTAGCGCAATTGGTCTGTAGTTCTTTGCTATTGCTTTACTGCCCCTTTGTGGAGCGGGGCTATGTCTGTTGTTTTTGGTAGCTGCGGGACGATCCCAGTGTCCATGCTCCTCTCCATAGGATGTTAAAAGCATGTGATAGGGGCTTCTTGCAGTTCTTGATGAACACGGAGTTCCATGAGTCTGGGCCTGGAGCGGAGTGCATGGGCATGTCATTTATTGCCTTTTCAAAGTCATTTGGCGTAGTGATGATGTCAGAAAGGCATGCGTCTGTCAAGTTCTGTGGCACTCTCATGAAAAAATCATTTAGGTTTTCGATTTTCAGTCTGGTTAGTGGCTCGCTAAAGACTGAGTCATACTGGGATTTAAGTAACTCACTCATTTCCTTGCTGTCATCTGTGTAGGACCCATCCGGTTTAAGTAGGGGCCCAATACTGGTTGTTGTTCTCGACTTTGATTTTGCATAGGAAAAGAAATACTTAGGGTTTCTTTCAATTTCATTTATGGCTCTTAGTTCTTCCCGTGTCTCTTGATTCCTATAAGATTCCTTTAGTTTTAATTCGATGTTTGCTATTTCTCTGACTAGTGTCTCCCTACGTATTTCAGAGATATTGGCCTCCTGTAGCCGCTCCGTTATTCTGTGCCTTCGCCTGTATAGGGAGCGCCTCTCTCTTTCTAAAGTACACATCATGGGGTTCTTTCTTTTCGTCTCTGCCTTTTTGAACTTCTGCTTGTCGGATATAGGACTTCTCTCATTCCATTTTAAAATTAAAATTAAATTAAATTAAAATTATTTATTTCTCTGTTATATTACAATGTGGGGTTTACATATTATATGGTATTATTACATATTGTAAAATACTTATTACAAAAAGGCCACTATTATGCCTAGGTATGCCTAGGCATTTCGCACTAAGTGGGGGCAAACTGAGACCTTCATATATTCTACATGGCTCGGCGTCTCCCTCTATTTGCCACCTAGATATTCTCCAGTCCAGTCTTTTGATGACCTCTGCCTGCCCTTGGGCTCATCATCCCAGTCAGTCATTGGATGTAGCACTGACACAAATTAATGCTTATATTTTCAGCTGATGGTGTATAGTGGTCATGGAGTGCATGTAGAAAGAAGTAGTGGCCACGTGCACGTCGGAGTTGGTTCTGTTCACAGAGGTGCGAGGATGATGCATGAGAGAACCACGGGAGGCTGGAGTGAGCGCCTCCGAGGTCCCCTGGACGCAGATGACCCCAGGGTGATAGCATTACTCAAGGACCAGTACCTTCACCCGCCAAGCACTCAACCTTACACCTTAGATGACTACACGAACAGGCTCAACTATAAGGTAAAGATACGACTGCTGCAGAATTGAGACGAGACTGATGCTTAGGCTGATTTAGCTGCAGCATTAAGATGCGGCAGTAGGTGTATACCATTGCAAATACAGGTGATGCACAGAATAGTTCTGCAGTTGTAAACAACTGATGCAATAGCTCTGCATCTACAGTGCTACTGCTACAGAAGTGCTGCAACACTTCTGTCACAGTACAAGTGTACCTCGCTTTGTGCGACAGATGTGTCCCTGGCCGATGGCGCAAAAAGTGAAATCACATAGGAAGTCCATTATAACATGTGATAGATAGAGATTTGTTCTCAAACTCTGCCGGTTCTACAGGTTATTTGTTCTCGGTTGTTTACCAAATATGTTCATACTTTGTGAATGTTCATTTAATGCTTGTATGAAGGCCTCATATTAGTGGAGGAAGAGATAATCCAAGAATTGGTTTTCATTATTTGCGTTATATTAGAATGAGAGCTGTTGGCTGGCTGGAGAAGGATTGGAGGATTGTTGGTGAGGGATGGTGGCGAGAGGTTTAGTTTAACATCTTTATTATGCACCCCATACCCATCTTGTGGGCGGTAGTCAAAAGATTACAGAGGTACATAATGGGTCCAGGGACTGGACCTCAAAGTTTGATAGCTGAGCAAGTTACAAAGGTAATGAACTCAGGTAGATCTGGTCACAATCATGACAAGTTACAAAGGTATTTACAGATTACAGAGGTATATAATGGGTCCAGAGACTGGGCCCCCAAGTTTTGATAGCCGAACAAGGTACAAAGGTAATGAATTCACTAGTTACAAGGTAATGAATCATGTAAGTAAGTAAATGTACTTACGTTTATACATGGTTGCAATCATGAACAAATTATAAAGCAATGAGCAATCTATTAGTCTACACCCGGCCACAACTGTAATGAGTGACAGCCAAATGCAAAGAGGAAGAGGAGAGGTTTGTTCCCAAGGGAAACAGAAGTAATGGGAAGACCAGAACGAGTCCTTGGTTCACCCAGAGGTGTAGGGAGGCAAAAACTAAGTGTAATAGAGAATGGAAAAAGTACAGAAGACAAAGGCCCCAGGAAAATAAAGAGATTAGCCGAAGAGCCAGAAACGAATATGCACAGGTAAGAAGGGAGGCTCAGCGACAATATGAAAATGATATAGCATCAAAAGTCAAGTCTGACCCGAAGCTGTTGTATAGCCACACCAGGAGGAAAACAACAGTCAAGGACCAGGTAATCAGGCTGAGGAAGGAAGGTGGGGAGTTCACAAGAAACGACCAAGAGGTATGTGAGGAGCTCAACATGAGATTTAAAGAAGTATTTACACAGGAGACAGGAAGGACTCCAGGAATTCAGAATAGGGAGGTATACCAACAAGTGCTGGATGAAATACACACAACCGAGGAGGAGGTGAAGAAGCTGCTATGTGAACTCGATACCTCAAAAGCGGTGGGACCGGACAACATTTCTCCGTGGGTCCTTAGAGAGGGAGCAGAGATGTTGTGTGTGCCACTAACACAAATCTTCAACACATCCATTGAAACTGGGCAACTACCTGAAGCGTGGAAGATGGCAAATGTAGTCCCAATTTTTAAGAAAGGAGACAGCCACGAGGCATTAAACTACAGACCTGTGTCACTGACGTGTTTAGTATGCAAAGTCATGGAGAAGATCATCAGGAGGAGAGTGGTGGAGCACCTAGAAAGACACAAGCTTATAAACGACAACCAGCACGGTTTCAGGGAAGGAAAATCCTGTGTCACAAACCTACTGGAGTTTTATGACAAGGTAACAGAAGTAAGACACGAGAGAGAGGGGTGGATAGACTGCATTTTTTTGGACTGCAAGAAGGCGTTCGACACAGTTCCTCACAAGAGGTTAATGCAAAAGCTAGAGGATCAGGCACACTTAACAGGAAAAGCACTGCAATGGATCAGAGAATATCTGACTGGTCACAGACCGGGCCGCGGGGGCGTTGACCCCTGGAATTCTCTCCAGGTAGACTCCAGGTAGACAGGGAGGCAACAACGAGTCATGGTACGTGACGAGGTGTCAGAGTGGGCACCTGTGACGAGTGGAGTTCCACAAGGGTCAGTCCTAGGACCTGTACTGTTTTTGGTATATGTGAATGACATAACGGAAGGGATAGACTCAGAAGTGTCCCTGTTTGCAGATGATGTGAAGTTAATGAGAAGAATCAAATCAGTCGAGGATCAGGCAGGACTACAAAGAGACCTGGACAGGCTACAAGCCTGGTCCAGTAACTGGCTCCTTGAATTTAACCCTGCCAAATGTAAAGTCATGAATATCGGGGAAGGGCAAAGAAGACCGCAGACAGAGTATAGTCTAGGTGGCCAAAGACTGCAAACCTCACTCAAAGAAAAAGATCTTGGGGTGAGTATAATACCGAACACATCTCCTGAGGCACACATCAATCAGATAACTGCTGCAGCATACGGGCGGCTGGCAAACCTAAGAATAGCGTTCCAATACCTCACTAAGGAATCATTCAAGACTCTGTACACCATATACGTCAGGCCCATACTGGAGTATGCAGCACCAATTTGGAACCCACACCTGGTCAAGCACGTCAAGAAATTAGAGAAAGTGCAAAGGTTTGCAACAAGACTAGTCCCAGAGCTAAGGGGATTGTCCTACGAAGAAAGGTTAAGGGAAATCGGCCTGACGACACTAGAGGACAGGAGGGTTAGGGGAGACATGATAACGACATATAAAATACTGCGAGGAATAGATAAGGTGGACAGAGACAAGATGTTCCAGAGAGGGGACACGGAAATAAGGGGTCACAATTGGAAGTTGAAGACTCCTATGAGTCAAAGGGATGTTAGGAAGTATTTCTTCAGTCATAGAGTTGTCAGGAAGTGGAATAGCCTAGAAAGCGACATAGTGGAGGCAGGAACCATACATAGTTTTAAGACGAGGTTTGATAAAGCTCATGGAGCAGGGAGAGAGAGGACCTAGTAGCAATCAGTGAAGAGGCGGGGCCAGGAGCTATGACTCGATCCCTGCAACCACAAATAGGTGAGTACAAATAGGTGAGTACACACACACACACACTGGCCGCCCAGTAGCGGTCAGTGAAGAGGCGAGGCCAGGAGCTGTGAATCGACCCCTGCAACCACAACTAGGTGAGTACACACGCACACGCACACATACACACACATGCACACACATACATACACTCATACACACATATACACACGCATACACATACACAAGCATGTATAACAGGAAGGGCACTGAAATGGATCAGGGAATACCTCACAGGGAGGCAACAACGGGTCATGGTGCGTGATGAGGTATCACAGTGGGCGCCTGTGACAAGCGTTGTACCGCAGGGGTCATTCCTAGGACCAGTGTTATTCTTGGTATATGCAAATGACATGACGGACGGGATAGACTCAGAAGTGTCTCTGTTCGCAGATGATGTGAAATTAATGAGAGAATCACATCGGAAGAGGAACAAGCAGGACTTCAAACAGACCTGGACAAGCTTGACATCTGGTCTAGCAACTGGCTTCTTGAATTCAATCCCACCAAATGCAAAGTCATGAAGATCGGAGAAGGGCAAAAAAGACCGCTGACAGAGTACAGGCTAGGCGGACAAAGGCTACAAACCTCGTCAAAGGAGAAAGACCTTGGGGTGAGTATAACGCCAAGCACGTCTCCGGAGGCACACATCAACCAGATAACTGGGGCAGCATATGGGAGACTGGCAAACCTAAGACTAGCGTTCCGTTACCTTAACAAGGAATCGTTCAAGACACTGTACACCGTGTACGTCAGGCCCATACTAGAATATGCAGCACCAGTCTGGAACCCACACCTGGTCAAGCACGTAAAGAAACTAGAGAAAGTGCAAAGGTTTGCGACAAGGCTAGTTCCACAACTCAGGGGTCTGTCCTATGAAGAAAGGTTGAGGGAAATAGGACTAACAACACTGGAGGAAAGAAGGGTCAGAGGAGACATGATAACGACATACAAAATACTGCGGGGAATCGACAAGGTAGACAGTGACAGGATGTTCCAGAGAGGGAACACAGAAACAAGGGGACACAACTGGAAGCTGAAGACTCAGATGAGTCAAAGGGATGTTAGGAAGCATTTCTTCAGCCACAGAGTAGTCAGGAAGTGGAATAGTCTAGAGAAAGATATAGTGGAGGCAGGAACCATACATACTTTTAAGACGAGGTATGATAAAGCTCATGGAGCAGGGAGAGCAGAGACCCAGTAGCGGACAGCGAAGAGGCGGGGCCAGGAGCTGAGTCTCGACCCCTGCAACCACAATTAGGTGACGTGTAGCATGCTTGTGTCAGAAGCCAGACACAGGTATGGTAGGATTGTGGATAGTAGAGTCAGAGTGCACATGCTGTGGATTCCATCTCACATTGGTCTTCAGATGCATGATAGAACTGATAAATTGGCTAAGTTTTATGCTTTCAAAGAGGGGGTAGATTACAATCTTGGCTTGTCAGTTAGCAGTTTAAGAACAATAATACGAAAAGAACTTCAACTGAATTTTATGTACTTAAGACTCAGGGAGATTGACACCAGTCAGTTCATCTATCATCATTCTATCATGCAGGAGGAGCCACATGTCTATGGTGCATCCAACAAAATAAGCAGGCTCTTGGATGTCACTACCGCCCGCCTCCGGCTGGGTTACAAGTATCTTTGGCAGGTTAAATCACCACCACCAGATGTAGACCAAACAAAATGTAAACTTTGCCAGTTGGATTATTGTCACACCCTGCGTCATTATGCACTGGAGTGCGATAAAATTAATGAATTCAGAGACAACTCACTCAGAAATGTTCAAGATATGTCAAAGTATTTTATCCACAGTGGTATGTTACAGACCATTCTGGAAAAATACCCTGACTTTGCTCCCTGTAAATAAAGCATTGCCACACACAAGTGTGTGTGGGTGTGGGTGGGTGTATGTGTGTTTATGTGTGTATGTGTGTTAGTTAGTTAGTTACCATTTTGTCCTAGGCACATGTCAATTAGACACTAGGCCTGTTGTATATATGTGTGTGTGTATGTGTATGTAAGGAAACACTTCGAAATGTTTCTGCCCCACCGGGAATTGAACCCGGCCCCTCCGTGCGTGAAGCAAGAGCTTTACCCACTTGGCCACCGGGGGCTGTATGGCCACCGGGGGCTGTATGTATGTGTGTGTGTGTAACCCAACAATTAATATTTGCACCAATAACTCATTACAGTTGTGACCGGGTGTAGACTAGTAAATTGCTCATTTCTTTATAATTTGTTTATGATTGCAACCATATTTAAAATTAAGTAAGTAAATTTACTTACTTACATGATTCATTACATTTGAAACTTGTGAGTTCATTACCTTTGTACCTTGTTCAGTTATCAAAACTTTGGGGCCCAGTCTCTGGACCCATTATATACCTCTATAATCTGTAAATACCTTTGTAACTTGTCATGATTGTGACCAAATCTACCTGAGTTCATTACCTTTGTAACTTGCTCAGCTATCAAAACTTTGAGGCCCAGTCCCTGGACCCATTATGTACCTCTGTAATCTTGTGACTACCGCCCACAGGATGGGTATGGGGTGCATAATAAAGATATTAAACTAACTAACTAACCATTGAAGACACCCCAAGACTTCAGTTCAGACGGACATCAACCAAATCTTTAAATGGGCCGCAGAAAACAATATGAAGTTCAATGATGAGAAATTTCAATTACTCCGATATGGAAAATGAGGAAATCAAAACTACATCGGGGTATAAAACAAATTCTAACCACACAATAGAGCGAAAAACTAATGTAAAAAACCTGGGAGTGATCATGTCAGAGGATCTCACCTTCAAAGACCATAACATTGTATCAATCGCATCTGCTAGAAAAATGACAGGATGGATAATGAGAACTTTCAAAACTAGGTATGCCAAGCCCATGATGACACTCTTCAGTTCGCTTGTTCTGTCTAGGCTGGAATATTGCTGCAAACTAACAGCACCTTTCATGGCAGGCGAAATTCCTGACCTAGAAAATGTACAGGGAACCTTCATGGCACGCATAACTGCGATAAAACACCTAAATTACTGGGAACGCTTGAAGTTCCTGAACCTGTACTCCCTAGAACGCAGGCGGGAGAGATACATGATCATATACACTTGGAAAATCCTAGTGGGATTAGTATCAAACTTGCACACGAAAATAACTCCCTATAAAAGCAAAAGGCTCGGCAGACGATTCAACAATAAGTGTCAGGGGCCCAAGACTGTTCAACTGCCTCTCAGCATACATAAGGGGGATTACCAATAGTCCCCTGGCTGTCTTCAAACATGCACTGGACAGGCACCTAAAGTCAGTACCTGACCATCCAGGCTGCGGTTCGTACGTCGGTTTGCGTGCGGCCAACATAACAACCTAGTTGATCAGGCCCTGATCCACCATGAGGCCTGGTCACAGACCGGGCCGCGGGGGCGTTGACCCCCGGAACCCCCTCCAGGTAAACTTCAGCGACTCTGTGACCAGGCTTAATGGTGGATCAGAACCTGATCAACCAGGCTGTTACTGTTGGCCGCACACAAACTGACGTACGAACCACAGCCAAGCTGGTCAGGTACTGACTTTAGGTGCCTATCCAGTGCCTTCTTGAAGACAGCCAGTGATGTATTCTCTCACTTCCTTCCATCTTATCCCCTATCCTTCTTCTTCCCCTCCGCTTATTAAAAAAAAAAAAAAAAAAAAAACCAATAGGAGCCTATGTTTGATGTAGTTAGAACTACAGCCTGATGACTTTCCTACCAACCATGTGAAGACACGCCTGCCGGGACTACAAGAGTCCGAAGCCCAAAGGACGACTGCTGATGAAGATGCGATGCCAGAAGACAATCCCACAGCAAGGAGAAGAAGAAGTCGCCCCCACGGGGGCCCCAAGAAAGAAGAAAGAAGAAGACGTCGCTCCCCACCCGGGGGGCCCCAAGAAAGAAGAATGAAGAAAGAAGAAGATGATCGACACCCTCTACCCAGGGGGCCAAGGCCGGGTCAACATTTGGAGAAGACCCGGGCCGGACATACCGGCGTACCTACAACAACAACAACAGTGATGTATTTGTAATCCCCTTTATGTATGCTGGGAGGCAGTTGAACAGTCTTGGGCCCCTGACACTTATTGTGTTCTGTTGTGGAGAAAATTCTCCAAAGGAGGGGGGTATGCGCCCTTACTACCCTTGGTAAGGGCCCTCACCCTTTCCACCCTTAGGAAAGGGTCAGAGGAGGCGCGTCTGGCTGCATAAACAATTTAATTCAAGCCAGATGTACTGTCAACAGTGTGTCAAGAATTGTGCTGACCACAGCAACACGAGGCACCTCGTGGCACCACATGGTTGCACGAGACTGCAAAAAAGCAGCACGAGCGGTCAGATTGAATTTGGCCACCGCAAGAACGGGTCATACGACTCTAGGTCATGCGGCGCGAGGCGACGTAAATCAACATAAACATTACTCGTTCGCGTCCGTTATATCATTTAATCTCCACTAACGTCGGGAAA
>WNWK01053285.1:0-11917 GCA_009830355.1 Cherax destructor
AGGATTGTATGTTGTTAAATGAGCGCCTGCCCAGTTAACGGCTAATATTCAACATAATTTCCCCAGTGATATTATTGGCTCATGAACAACATAGGCCAGACTAATGATTACCAATTATAAATTACACAAATTTGCATTTTACAAATTTAGTGAAGAAGAGTGTTTTCAAGACTAAACTGATTAAAGGGGTTTAAACTGATTTGGTCTGTGTATGTTCTAATTTATCATATTTTATTGAAGAAATTTGGATATGATTTTCCAAATAATGACTTGAAAACTTTCTGATTCCTTTCACATCTTTAATGCAAATATTTAACTGCATTATCATCTTATCCGCACTCTGCAATATTCCCATCACGGGAGAGGGGGGGTTACAATAATAATAATAATAATAATAATAATAATAATAATTTTTATTACTACAAGTACATGATAAAACTTATGCAGACATAGCTGATATCAATGACATAAACGTAGAAAGCCCTGGTTATGCAGGGCATTTCGCTCAAATTGGTTAATTTTTTCCCCCCAGGATGCGACCCACACCAGTCGGCTAACACCGGGGGTACGTGTTTACTGCTGGGGGGCGGGGACAGCACTTATTTTAAAAAAAAAGACGCCCCCAATTTTCCCCACCCTTATCGGGATGGAACCATGGACCTCAGTGTGTGAGCTGTTTTCCCCCTACTGACCAAACTAAAGGATATCTTTCCCCGGATAGCGCAGCCCGAAACGCCCAAATTATTATATATTTTTTTATTTCCTTAACAGGCAGGTGTGCTAACTGGGTTTATCACCAACTACACCCAGTCTACAATGAGGCTTATGAGAACGAAAGGAAGAAAGGGAGGAGCAATTGGGAGGGCTCAGAGAGAAATGAAAATTCGCTCACAAGAGGAAGGGAGGGGCTAGGGGGGAACATAATAAAAAGTCTGCCTTTGTTTACAATGGAGACTACGACGATGGTAACACTAGATACCATGTGGCGGCAGCTCCACTCATCGTTTATCTCAATCCTCAACACAAGGACACCAACACAAGCTGTCCTACTCTGATTACGACTCTCACACAAAACACGACACAAACGATCTACCAAGAAAGGTTTGCAGGAGGGGGGAGGCGGCGCAGAAGATGCTGGTGTCTGCCGTCATTCACCTGGACACTGACGGCTGCGTTTAAAACTCCTGTCACCCCTACACAACAAGCGCCCAGGTGATCGCACTCTACACGAAAATGTCATCCTCCAGTTTTTGTCCAACAGTCCGGAAATGTTAACCTCCTACAAGGCGGCCTTAATTAATGCTACGAAGGTCGGTGGTCAGAGCACATGTAGCCAGGTGTTCCCCAAGTGTGCCCTGGGGACCCAGGGCTGGTAGTCTGCTGCAGGGCCTTGTTGGTAAAAGGACACATAGGCTAATGTGATTTTTTATTGTGGCAACGTTTCCTCCAGGAGCTTTGTCAAGCCGTTACAAGTTGTAATGGCTTGGCAAAAGTTCCTGGAGAGGAAACTTTCCCGCAAAAAATTCACATTGTTACATGTGACCTTTTACAACACATTCTGCAATTTTTTTTTCATTTTGCAGAAAACTTGAGTTTCAAACTTTCCTCTCTAACTATTTGTTGCCTCGTAATTTATGATTTATTATATTCGCTAAGTTAAATAAACAAATATTCCCTTGTTTTTTTTTACCCACTTTCTAAATTAGTTTCATAACACATAAACCATAACACATACAAATGGCGTCCTTAGTTATGCTGAATGTTGTAGCACTATTGTGTATCTACATATATGTATACAGGCGATGCTTGTGTTATCAACTGTGATCTTCATTAGAAAGTCACGATTGGTTCAGATGTCCCGATTCCCCCTTCCGGCACCTGAACCCACTCCCAATTTTCATCTCATCAGATAATATCTTGGAAGCAATTAAAGCAACAGGTATTAGGACACTCACACATTCCCAAAGCAGCCCGTCCACACGCAGCTGGGAAACTTCGGACCTCTTAATAAAAGTAAACGATGGTTCTGCTATCCTAAATGCTCCACCAACCATCAAGGCATGGCACAACTTGCTACTTTTTGCAATGTCTGTTAGCTGTGCCGGAAAGAAGGGGGAAAGAGGCTAGCCTTAATGATCATTAAATTCTTAAGAGACTTTCCTAATTTATAACCTCATTCACCTTCCCCATCAACACAAAAATGGGAGAGGCAGAACCTCCACTCACTCCACTGACAGCGAAAAATCAGAGCCAAGTGAGCAAGAAAAAAAAGGGCAACACAGTGGGAACAATCAGAATTATCACCAGTGAAGATACAGTTGCCCCCAGGGATGCTGACACTGCTGAAGCACTTAGAGGAAAGCACCCTGCCAGGTAAACCAGGGGCATAAACAGTTCCAACACCTTTGTCCCCACTTTTGGAACCACTGACTGTGCAAGACTCGGACATTTACAAAGCAATAATGTAATTCCCGTCCGGCTCTGCTGGGGTTACACTGGAATAAGGCCACATTATTTAAAGGAAATGGTTTATCCAGTTATCAGGAGATTCAGAGACACTGCTGTCAGAGATCACAAGGTTTGTCAACAATTTCTTGGCTGGTCGATTCCTGACGAAATTAAACCTTTCTTTTTTGGTGCATCAATTTGTGCCCTTAAAAAGAAGGATGGAGGAATTAGGTCAATCACAGTGGGCAACACTTTTCGCCGCCTCGTTTCCAAAAGCTGCTGTCAGAAGTATTCGTACAGAGGCGGCCATGATGCTTCATCCAAACCACGGCTTTGGGGTCTCTCAAGGAAGTGAAGCAGCAGTTCATGCAACAAGGGCGTATATCAACAACCTGCCTGGGGGACAATGCAGTTTAAAATTAGATTTCAAGAATACATTTAATCTCCTGAAAAGAGTATTAGCAGCTGTACAAGAACATTTCCCAGGTCTCTTCCCTTTTTTTCAGCTGGATATAGCAAGGAATCAATGTTCCTGTTTGGAGAGCATGAAATCACATCATCAGAGGGTGTCAGCAAGGAGACCATCCCCAGTTAGGGAAATCACAGTCAGACTGACCAGTGAGCTAAACATCTGGTTCTTGGATGATGGCACACTACAGGTACAAAGGGTCCCTTCTAGATGATCTTACACAGGTGATCCAGGGGACAGGAAATGGGTCTCATCCTGAATCCATCCAAATGTGAAATCATCTCAGTCAATCAACAAGTGATAGTCCCGTGATATCAAAACTACCAAGAGCAACAGTCATTGCCCCCAAATAGTCTTGCTTGGAGCACCTCTGGGAAGCGATGCCATTGACACAATTCTCAGGAAGAAACTGGAAGAATTGGGAAAGGGTGGAGAAACGAATAGGCAATCTTGACATCCATGATGCCTTGTCCTTCTCACAAAATGCTTGAGTCTCCCAGGTTGACATATTTCCCAAGATTTGCTCCTTCATATGATAACCCTATCTGCCGAATATGACAGTATCCTGAGGCAGATCTTTACTAAAGTACTTAACCTTACTCTAGAAGATGGGCAGTGGGAGTCACATCAGAAGGAAGACAACAGTTAAAGACCAGGTGATAAGGCTGAGGAGAGAAGATGGGGAACTCACAAGTAACGACCCCAAAGGTATGTGAGGGGGCTCAACTTGAGGTTTAAGGAAGTATTCACAGTGGGGGAAAGGGAAAGGGGGGGGTGGGTCCCCCAAAAACACTCTAACCTGAGCCTCACTATCCTCAAAAAAAA
The DNA here is from genome assembly GCA_009830355.1 of Cherax destructor. Taxonomy (NCBI): domain Eukaryota; kingdom Metazoa; phylum Arthropoda; class Malacostraca; order Decapoda; family Parastacidae; genus Cherax; species Cherax destructor. The sequence goes on from WNWK01053285.1 coordinate 3,743, forward strand.
TCTTCACTGTTTTCCCCTTCCCCTATTCCATACACCTGCAACATCTGCCACTTTTTCCCCCCCATCCCCCCCATCATACGCCTTTTCCAAATCCATAAATGCCACAAAAACATCTTTAAACAAACAAACAAACAAAACCAACCTATACTCCCAGTCAGACTAGGAGGCAATGGTGTCCGCAAGTCATCTCAGATTGCACTACCTGCTTTCCTGTCTTCATGCATTGCACCCAGGGGTTGTAGCAGCGATTCTCCTGAATATCGGGGGGGCAAGATTGGGAACCATGACCAAAAGTTCGTTGACGAAGCCAGGATCTGGGGTAATCAAACGGTTTAAACCCCGACCTGCTCTCCCCAACAACTCAAACAGTCGCACTGGGATGGCCCAATAGTAGAAATAAGCTTCAGCAATGTTTCCCCAAAAATTAAGCCCCGGGGAAGGAAAAAGGCCCCCTCCTGGCAGTGAGGCTTCTCATCCGGGGACTTTCTTTTGGTTTTCCCCAAACTCCACCCCGGCCCCGCCTCGACCACAGACCATCCGCATTGGTGTTGTCATTCGACTTGCCCCCTATTCTCGCCGAACACAGGTGTATTTTGGCAGTAAAACGCAGACCGTTTCAGGTACCATGGTCTTTTGTGTCGTAAATCTGGGGAAAGATTGCAAGACATGATGAGGTTAATAACATTATCCAAGAGGAGCCTCACAACAGCCGGATGCCCAGCAGAAAGGAAGCCACCCCAACCACAGATCTGTGGCAGCCAAAGCGTCCAGATGGTATCACTCTTCAAGCCTGGACAGACGGCAAGCAGGTGGTGTGGGACTACACATGTGCATCTCCTTGGCTGATACCTATCTCAATACACCATAGGAAGGAGGGGCAGCCGCCAGCTTCAGGGGGTCCCAAAAATCGGAAAATATGGAGAACTTGCCCATCATTATATGTTTGTTCCCATAGGCTCCCGGGGGACCCTTGGTTAAAGGGAAAGGTATCTAAATTCCTTAAGGGCTATGCAAAAACTCAACAAGGGTAACTAGGGATCCCAGGGCAGCTAGTTTTCTGTTCCAGCGACTCCCGCGCTGCTGTTCAGAGGGGGTAATGCCTGCTGTATTTTGGGCACGCCCCCGACTCTGAGGGGATGGATGAGATTTTCCGCATTATAATCAGTGACAAACATGTAACAATATGTACTAGACATGTATCTCCACCTCATGTACTGTATATGCCATCTTTATATTAAATGTATCTTTAAATCTTTTGTACCATATTATGTAATAATATATACCTATTAGTAAAAAAAAAAGAATGAAAAGATGGGTGGTAGGGAAGTGGAATATTCAAATGGCTTCAGGAAGAAATCCCAAAAATTCTTCCTTGAAGCCTTTATCCACTTCTCGAGGCTATGGGTCCCACAATTTGCACCAAAAGGTGGACCCATCCTATATGTATATGTTTATATATATATATATATATATATATATATATATATATATATATATATATATATATATATAATATATATATATATATATATATATATATATATATATATATATATATATATATATATATATATATATATATATATATATATATATATTATATATATATATATATATATATATATATATATATATATATATATATGTCTTGGGTTAATAAAACTTGCGATTTTTCAAAAAGCAACGCTCTTCTTGCCATATAAGACAAGCGAAATTTTGTGTATGCAATAATTTCGCAAAAATAATTCTGAACCAAACGAAAAAATATATTTAAATTGTGTTTGTTTATTAATAAATTATTGTAAACTTATCTAAAATATATTTAGTTGGGTTAGGCTAAATTAAATTGCGCTTGTTATAAAAAAGGTTGGTAATTTTTTTAAAGTTTCTCTTGGTAAAAAATTAAAAATTTTTTTAAATTCATAAATTAAAAAAAAATATCTTTAAACGTATGAAAAATTTTAAAAAAGGCTTAATTTTAAATGAGTTTTTTCAATTGAGCAGTTTTACCTATTAGGCCCCGAAAAAAATATATATATATATATATATGTTTTTCCGATTAAAAAAACTGGTAAATTTTCAAAACCATCTAAAAAAAAATCCTTTCTGAAAATTTATCTTATACTTTAAAAATATTTTTTTTTTATTTATGTTAATGTAAAATTTATAATTTTTTTAAAAAAACGAAAACCTACCCTTTTAAAAAAGCGAAATTTTAAATTTTTGCCTAACCCAACTAAATATATTTTAGATACGTTAACAAAAATTTAAAATAAACAAACACAATGAAAATTTTTTTTTCGTTATGTTCAGAATGATTTTGGAAAAATTTTGCATCACAAATTTTCACTTGTCTTATAGGGGGAAAAACCCTTTCTTTTTAAAAAAAAAACTAAGTTTTTAATCCCCTTAATATATATATATATATATATATATATATATATATATATATATATATATATATATATATATATATATATTAATTATGGGGGGGGTTTTCCCCTCAGGTGTACATTTGGGAAACCTGAAAAAAGTGGATAAAAAAACTTCAAGGAAAAAATATTTAGATTTCTTTTGGTTTTTTAAAATTTTCCCCCCTACCCCCCCTCTTTGGTTTGTATAAACTTTATTACAAGACAAAATCATTGACTAGAATACAATAGGGAGTAAAACAACATAGATAACAACGAGTATGTTACAATTTATTGGGGTATATCACACTCCCATATAGGCTGCCTTCCAACTAGCGAACTGGGTGCATAGGGTTTAATGATGGGGGGGTTTTCCCATCGTTAAATTAGTACCTTTGTTCATTGACCAATCACGGGAAAAACCCAAAAAGGGGCTGAAAAAACGTGGTTCACTTGTGGTAAGCACTGGCAGACTTGCCTACCCTGGTTAGTACAGAGCACTCTTTTGGTTTCTGCATTTGCCATGTGTCACCGTGGTGTACACTTATTTTTAAAAGTATGTACAAAAATGTACATACCTGTAAAATAGTGGATGAAGGCAAAAAATCATTATAGTCTACTGCTGTGTTTGTTTGCTCCAATTCCCATTGACCAGGTCTCACAGACCATTTATTTCCTGTGTTTTTAATATATATATATATATATATATATATATATATATATATATATATATATATATATATATATACTAATCTCGGGCCCGGGGAAGGAAACTAAAGCTACAACCCCCCGGAACAAGGTATAAAATTCTCTCCGCCATACCACACGGTTTTAATATTTTGGTGCCCATTTTAACACTAGACTTTTTGGGCCCCAAGGGAAAACCAGCATTCAGGCGGTGGTTTCCCCCAGCTTTTCCTCTCCCCCCCTGCATGCATCGACCGACGAGATTTTTTTAAAATTTAATAATTTGCAGAACAGGCGAAATTTTAAAACCACTAATCTCAGGCCGAAGAGAGAGAAAATCGAAGTCAGCAGGACTCGATTCTGCTACTGGGGTTCGTCAAGTTCCCCAAAAACGTTCTTATCCCCCAGCCACACAAATCCACATAAGCTGGGCAGCCGGTTTCCCCAAAGCCACATTTCTTTCCCAGCCCGACACGTCAGTGAGCCTCAAGCATGGAGTCAAAAGCTATTTCAATCTCCTTGTGTATTTCCCCGACCTCTCAAGCTCCCCCAGTTCGGGCCCCAACCTACAACACCCCCCAGGGGGTCCCCCCTGTTTACCTCTCCGTGGGCTTTTTCCCCCTTGTGTTGTGTTGGGCCCTTTTTTGCAGTTATTTTGCCCCAAAAAAATTCTAACCACGGGTCAAGAAAGTATGTGCAAAGGAAAATTTTTTGGGGAAAAAAAAAAAGTACAGTGTAACATTAAAAACAGCGATAAAGTATAGCAATTAAGTTCAGTGAAAAAGTGTAGCTTTTGAGTATAGCAATTAAGTTCAGCAATAGAGTGTATGTAACATTAAGAGTGTAGCAAGTACCCCAGCTTTTCCACGCTCCACGTACATTTTTTTAAAAACAGTTAATTTTTTTTATTCTCTATTATATTTTATTATGTTTTATTTATAAAAAAAATTTTTGAGTGTTTTCCTTATGAAACTAGTGATGTAGTGCAGTTAGCCTCCAAACTCCGTTTTCAGAAGGGGGGGAATGGAAAAAAATGGTCAAGGGGGCAGCCGACACCACTCCTCACATAATGACCCCATTTTATTAATTCTAAAAATATGTATCTTTTCTATTTATTTATATTGTTTATTATGTCATATTAGATCAATTGTGATAAATAAATTAGCCATAGAGGATATTAGCGTTATAAAGATTTTCTCCTGCCCCCTGAGCCAGGAATTCCACTAAATTTTTTAGTGTCATTTTTAAATTAATTTTAAATTTTAAAAAAATTAATTTAATATAAAAAACAAATTGAATTTAAAAAAAAAAAAAAATTAAAAAAAAATTAAAATTAATATAACTTATATATATATATAAAAATATAAAAATATAAAATATATATATATTTTTTTTTTTTTTTTTTTTTTTTTTTTTCAACAAGTCGGCCGTCCCCCACCGAGGCAGGGTGACCCAAAAAAAAAAAACCCCAAAAAAAAAAATACTTTCATCATCACAACACTTTCAACACTCATACATAATCATTCTTTGAAGAGGACCAGATACGACAGCTGAAACAGTCCTCCCAGCGTCACTATTCCAGCCCCTCCTTTAAAGTGCAGGCATTGTACTTCCCATTTCCAGGATTCAAGTCCAACTAAATCAATTAACGGCCCTGAATCCCTTCACAAAATGTTACCCTGCTCAACCCAACTGATCGTCATGTCCAAAACCATTCGTCTCCATTCACTACTATCAACACGCTCAAAATGCTTGCTGGAACCCCAACCCCTCGCCCACAAAACCTTTTCCCCCTTTCCCCCCCAACCTTTTCTAGGAAACCCCTACCCCCCTTCCTTCCCCTACAGATTTATACGCCCCCCAAGTCATTCTACTTGATCCATTCTCTCTAAATGACCAAACCACCTCAACAACCCCTCTTCACCCTCTGACAAATATTTTTGGGGAACTCCACCCCCCCTAATTTCCACTTCCCCGAATTTTCTGCATAATATTTACACCACACTTTCCCCTTAGACAGGACATCTCCACTGCCTCCAGCCCCCTCCTCGCTGCAGTTTTTGCAACCCATGCTTCACACCCATATAAGAGTGTTGGTACCACTATACTTTCGTACATTCCTTCTTTGCCTCCATGAATAATTTTTTGTCTCCACAGATACCTCAACCCCACTCCCTTTTTTCCTTCATAATTTTTTATGGTTAACCTCATCCTTCATAAACCCATCCGCGACATTCAACTCCCAAATATCTGAAAACATTTACCTCTTCCATAACCCCTCCCCAATGTGATATCCATTTTTTATTTAAATCGTTTGATACCCTCATCACCTTACTCTTACCTATTTTCCCCTTTTAAATTTTTTCTCCTTTTTTACCCCCCAAACTCGTCCACTAACCTTTGCAACTTTTCTTTAGAATCTCCCAAACACAGTATCATCAGAAAAAAAAAACTGTGTCAACTCCCTTGATTTAATTCTCCAAATTTAATCCCCCCCTCTCCCCAACACCCTAGCATTTACTTTTTTACAACACCATCTATAAATATATTAAAAACCATGGTGACTTCACCCCCCTGTCTAAGACCTACTTTCCGGAAAGTAACCCCCCTCTCTCCTACCCCCCCTAACCTGAGCTTAACTATCCTAAAAAAAACTTTTACACCTTCAGTAACTTACTACCTATTCCATACACTTGAACCCACATTCCCCCCCTATCCACTCTATCATATGCCTTTTCTAAAACATAAATGAAAAAAAAACTTCTCTACCTTTATCTAAATACTGCACATATATTTTCACTGTAAACACTTGATCTACACCCCCTACCCATCTAAACCCCTTTTTAACTGCAATCCTATTCTCTGTCTTACCTCTAATTCTTTCAATAATAACCCTGCCATACACTTTACCTGGTATACTCATAAACTTTTCCCCCCATAATTTTACAATCTTTTTACCCCCCCTTCCCTTTTATAAAGGAACTATACATGCTCTCTGCCAACCCCCGGTACCTTCCCCCCTTTCATACATTTTTTAAAAAAATACCAACCACTCCAGCACTATATCCCCCTGCAACATTTCTGTTATCCCGTCAGTTCCAGCTGCTTTCCCCCCTTTCATTCAAATTGCCTCACGCACCTCCCCCCCTCACATCCCCCTCTTCTTCACTCCCCAAAAGATGTTTACCTCCCTGACCAATTTCGAAAAAATTCCGCCTCCCCTTTTTTATCGACATTTAAAAAATTTCAAAATATTCCCCCATCTACCCAATACCTCCAGCTCCCCCCCTACTAACTCCTCCTGTTTTTTCACAAATCCATTCGTTCCCTAGGCTTTTTCCTTTTTATCTCACTCCAAAAATTTTCTTGTTTTTTTGCAAAAAATTTTTGACAGATCTCTCCCATTCTTTCATCGCTCTTCTTTTGCACTCTCTCACCACTCTCTTCACCTTTCTTTTCTCTCCATATACTCTGCTCTTCTATTAACACTTCTGTTTTGTAAAACCCTCATGCACCTTTTTCCTTTTATCACACCCTTTCTTCTTCATTCCACCACTCCCCTTTCTTTCCTCATGCACCCACCCTCCTATAGCCACAAACTTCTGCCCCACATTCTAATGCTGCATTTTAAAACTATCAACCCTTCAATCCCCCCCCACTCATACTTGCACTAACCTTTCTGCCAATAGTTGTTTTTTCTCACCCAACCCCCCCCCTTTTTTTATAAATTTTCCTCTCTCTTACTTGCTGTTCCATTTCTTTTTTTTCCCCTCTACCTTTTCTCTAACTGTGCTACAACTAAATAATGATGGATATATCCGTTGCCCCCTATAAACATGTTCATCCTGAAGCCTACCCATCAACCTTTTTCCACCAATCATAATCTAACAAACTACTTTCATTACGTGCTATATATACCTTGTATCTTTTTATCTTCTTTTTATAAAATATGTATTACTTATTCCCCAAAACCCTTTCTACACAGCTCTATTAACGGTTCCCCATTTACATTTACCCCGGCACCCCAAATTTTCTACTCCCTCCACAACATTTTTTTCCCCCATTAGCATTAAGATCCCCCCCCACAATTACTCTCTCACTTGGTTCAAAACTCCCCCCACTCCTCAACATTTCCCAAAATCTCTCTCTCTCCTCTCACCTTCTTCTCCAGGTGCATAAACACTTACTATAACCCACTTTTCACATCCAACCTTTTTTTTTCCACATAATCCTTGAATTTATACATTTATATTCCCTCTTTACCTGCCATAACTGATTTTCAACATTAGCCCCCCTTTTTTTCCCCTCTTTTGAAACCCCCGACTAATCCATTTATTTCTCCCCACTGAAACTCTCCTACCCCCCTTTACTTTGTCTCCTTAAAGCCAGGGCATCCACTTCTTTTCATTCATAACATCTACAATCATCTCTTTCTTATCATTCGCACAACATCCCCCAAAATTCAAACATCCCCTTTGACGGTTTTCTTCTTTTTTCTTTTAAAAAATCTATACAGGAAAAGGGGTTTAGCCCCTTGTTCCGGATTTTAATTGACTTTTAAACGCGGTTACAGGAAAGATTCTTATTCCCTTCCCCCTGGATATGAAAGGAAAAGCAATAAGAACAAGAACTATTAAGATAAAATCAAAAAAAATCAGATGAGGGGTATACATAAACGTGTACATGTATGTTGTGTGACTAAGTGTAAGTAGAAGAGCAAGACGTACCTGAAATCTTGCATGTTTATGAGACAGAAAAAAAACACCAGCAATCCTACCATCATGTAAAAAATTACAGGCTTTCGTTTTTCACTCACTTGGGGACCCGGTGCGTCTTGTAACTGTTTGCTATGATGGCGATTTTCTACTTTTTTTAATATTTTTTTTCACCAAAACATCTTGCAAATATATGGAGACAAGGCTTAAAATGTCTTTTATAAAAAGGATTCAGTTTTTTTTGCCAACGGTAAGGCATTGTCATAGGACGTTCCCCCACCAATATATTTTTACAACTTTTAACAAATATATTTTGTCTTCTATTTTATTTAATCCTTTTTATTAATCACATTCTCTTTCCT
>WNWK01053286.1:0-11917 GCA_009830355.1 Cherax destructor
GTTGCCGACACCGGTTCCATTTTCAAAAATTCAAATCTCTATATCTCGGTGAGTATTGATCGCAAAAATGTATTTTTTAGCCTATTAGATTTAGAAAAAAAAAACTCATTTCATAAGAAAAAATAATTTTTTTTTTTTTTTGAAATTCATGGACCCTGAGAACGAGATTCGGAGACCCCCCTTGGACCCTGAAAGGGTTAATAGGACCCATCATTATTCCCCAGTGAAACATATTTTTGGGCGTCATAACCTACGTTCAGGCAGTGTGCCATATGCAGTCAGAGGCAAGGGTCTTAGCAGGTCACGTTCCAAAACCCCTGCCACTGACAGTGATAGTGATAATGAAGGAGAGTATGCTGGGATGGAGGAAGAAGTGGTAGGTGGCACGATGCCTGGCCCACATGGCGCGGTGTGCGGACAGACAAAGGACCACGCGGCACCCTCTCAACCATGTGCTGGCCCCACTCCCGTCCCTCCTCCTGCTCCCCCACGTCCCATGCCACAGGCCCACTCTGCACCATCTGATCGTGAATGGAATTGGACTGAACATACACCATTCGTGCCACATCCTTTCAATTTTGATGGCAGTCGAAGTGGCATCATGCCACACTTTCCCATCACAAATGAGTCTACAGTTAGACTATTTTCAACTACAGTGGTACCCCGATTTACGATGGTATCATTTTACGTTATTTTCGATAACCGATATTTATAACGTAAAAAAATTTATTGTGATTTACGATGTTTGCTTCGTGTAACGACATTCGTACCGGACGTGTCCGCTTGGCGCCCAGCTGAGCGCACTCCAGGAGCGTCAGTGTGCTATTGTTTACAAGCGAGGCGACCACCCACCCACACCCACGCATTCATACCAGTATATTGTCATTATTCCACTGTTTTTAGTGCTTGCAACTGCTAAATAAGCTACCATGGGTCCAAGGAAAGATCCTAGTGCTAAGCCTGTGGCAAAGAGGAACAGAAATACATGTACGATAGAACTGAAGAAGGAGATAATAGAAAAATATGAAAGTGGAGTGCGTATCAGTGAGCTGGCCAGGCTGTATGGTAAACCCTTTTCTACCATCGCTACCATTGTGGCCAAGAAAATTCAAGTAAAATCAAGGAAGCTGTTGTTGCAAAATGTTCATGTGTGATCACAAAACACAGACCACAAGTGCTGGAAGATGTGGAAAGGTTGTTGTTGGTGTGGATCAACGAGAAACAGTTAGCAGGAGATACTGTTTCGGAGGCAATAATATGTGAAAAAGCAAGGCAGTTGCATGATGATCTCGTTAAGAAAATGCCTGCAACGAGTGATGAAGTGAGCGAATTTAAAGCCAGCAGAGGCTGGTTTTACAAATTTAAGAATCAAGTGGCATACATAGTGTTGTGAGGCATGGTGAGGCAGCCAGTTGTGACAAAAGTGCGGCTGAAAAATATGTGCCTGAATTCCAGGAGTACCTAGAGCTGAACAATTCCTCCCCAACAAGTGTTTAATTGTGATGAAACAGGCCTGTTTTGGAAGAAAATGCCCAACAGGACCTACATTACTCAGGAGGAAAAGGCACAGCCAGGACATAAGCCTATGAAAGACAGGCTAACTTTGATGCTTTGTGCTAATGCCAGTGGTGATTGCAAAGTGAAGCCTTTACTGGTGTATCTTTTTGAAAATCCCAGTGTTTGGTAGATGCGGTGTCAGCAAGTCTAACTTATGTGTGATGTGGAAGTCTAACAAAAGGCATGGGTCAAAAGGACATTTTCTTAGATTGGTTCAATGGCGTGTTTGGCCCCAGTGTGAAGAAATATCTATTGGACAATAATTTGCCACTTAAGTGCCTCCTGATAATGGACAATGCTCCTTGTCATCCTCCAAACTTGGTAGAGAAAATTGTGGAGGAGTTTAAATTCATCAAAGTGAAGTTCTTGCCCCCTAATACCACTCCTCTCCTCCAGCCCATGGACCAGCAGGTCATTTCCAACTTTAAAAACTCTACACCAAAGCAATGTTTCAAAAGTGCTTTGATGTGACCACAGACATGAATATAACCCTAAGAGAATTTTGGAAAAACATTTCCATATGCTGCATTGTGTAAACCTTATAGGTAAGGCTTGGGAGGGAGTGACTACCAGGACTTTGAACTCTGCCTGGAGAAAATTGTGGCCAGACTGTGTCCTAGAGAGGGATTTTGAAGGTTTTGGGGCTGAGCCTCAGAACCCTGAGCATGAGCCTGAGCCTGTTGTGGAAGAAATTGTGGAATTGGGCAAGTCTTTGGGGTTAGAGGTGAGTGGTGAGGATGTGGAACAGTTGGTGGAGGAGCACAAGGAAGAGCTAACCACTGAAGATCTGCAAGAGCTTCAACAGCAACTGGAACAAGAGACCAGTGGTCAGGACAATGGTTCAGAGGAGGAGGAGGAGGTGGAACAAAATGGAAGAATGTGCCTTCTTCAAGGATTAGGAGATCTGTGCCAAATGGAGTGATGTGCAAGCATTTATGGATGAATATCACCTAACCATGCTGTTCAGGTCGTGCTGGCAACCTGTACAATGACACAGTGGTGTGTCATTTCAGGGATGTGTTAAAGAATCGCCAGACACAGAGCTCCCTGGACAAATTTATTGTTAGAAAGAGGTCCAGTGACTCTCAAGCTGGTCCTAGTGGCATTCAAAGAAAAGGAAGTAACCCCAGAAAAGGACTTGGTACCTGCAGTGTTAATGGAAGGGATTCCCCTTCAAACACTAGCATACTACTCCACCTTCTCCTCCTCCCGTCCTCCACACATCAACAACTCTTCAATAAATGTAAGTGACATGTTATTGTACAATATTTACATGTGTATTTAGGTATTCTTTATTAAATTCTGTATTATTTAATGTCAAAAAGTTGTAAAAAATATTTTATTTAACTACTTTTGGAAGTCTTGGACGGATTAAATTTATTTCCATTATTTCTTATGGGGAAAATTGATTCGTGTAACGATTGTTTTGCCTTAAAATATGCCCTCTCTGACGGATTAATATCGTAAGTCGGGGTACCACTGTATACTTTGATGAGCCGATTATGAAACTGATTGTTACCCAGACCAACCTGTACTACCAGTATACAATGGACCATGTAGATGTTACAGAATCGTCACGGCTGCGCAGGTGGAAAGATACAACTGTGGCTGAAATGTATTTATTCCTTGGAACTGTCATGCTTATGCCACATACATATAAGAACAATATAGCAAACTACTGGTCCACAGACCACTTCATTAGCACTCCAGTCTTCCGTGACCTCCTTCCCTGCAACACATTCATTCTGTTGCTAAGAATGTTGCACTTCTCTGACAGGAATACACCAAACTGAAATGACCTCCTCTACAAAATCCGGGAATTGTTTATGTATCTCAAGCAAAAATTCAGTGCCTACTTTTATCCATTCAAGAACATTGTTGTTGATGAGCCCTTGGTTCTGTTCAAGGGACGACTGTCATTCAAACAATTTATACCAAGCAAACTTAATCGCTTTGGTATAAAACTGTTTGTTATGTGTGACTGTGAGACTGGTATTGTGTTGGATGTCATTATCTATACAGGAAAAAATACACTCGATGATACCAGGCGCATGTTGGGCATTTCTGGTGATGTTGTTCGCAAGATGATGCAGCCATACTTTGGCAAGGGCCATACATTGTTTACAGACAACTGGTACACAAGCCCTATGCTCGCTGATTTCCTACGTGTGAACAATACTGATATATGTGGAACAGTGAGAAGAAATAGAAAACACATGCCAAAGTTCACTGGAGGAAGTGTAGTGCAGGCGTTTCATGCCAATGACATCATGGCACTGTCATGGCATGACAAACGGGACGTGACATTGCTGTCAACCATCCACAGAAACGAGATGGTATAGACAGACAGACTGAGCAGGCTCAACAATGAACCTCTTGAAAAGCCAGCTGTTGTCATCGACTATACAGTGGACCCCCGGTGTTCGTCCATTTTTCGTAACAGAATGCTGTTCAAGTGCCATTACCAACCGAATTTATTTTCTTAAGAAATAATGTAAAGTAGACTAGTCCTTTTAGACCCCCAAAACTACACTTATAAAAGCATTTAAAAAAATACACTTACATAAAAGGGCGTGTTTTGAGCAGGACGAACACCGGGGGTCCACTGTACACACAATATGCGACTAGTCGAAAAGTGTGACATGATGATAGGCTTTGTTGACTGTGTGCGTAGGAGTCGCAAGTGGTATATAAAAGTGTTTTTCCACCTAGTTGACATTGCAATGCTCAATGCCTTCAACATGTACGAAATAAAGACTGGGAAGCGACAACGATATGCGGAATTCACCCTAAATGTCATCAAGCAGATAGCGAGAAAGTATGGTACCACACCTATACCTGCCACTCCACAGCGACCTGTCACCCCACAACAGCGACCTGTCACTCCACAACCAGAAGGGGAATTGCCCAACCGAGTAATCCCTAACTGTCACTGCCTGACACTATTACCATCTACTCCAAAGAAGAAGTACTCTCAGAAAAAGTGTGTTGTGTGTGCTTACAGTAAACAGCGACCCCAAGTGTGAAAAGACACACGATACATGTGTCAGCAATGTGGAGTGGCACTCTGTATGAATCCATGCTTCTTAGAGTATCATACAGTGGTGGACTTCTAGAAACATAAATGGGACCTGTAAATACCTTGTATATATATGTAAACAATAGTAAGTGATTGAACCAGGTGTACAAATTCATTTATCAGTGTGAACATGTGTGTTAGTGACAGTATGATTACTAATTCAGTACCAAACATTTGTGTCTAAATAAGAATTGGCAATGAAATCAAAAGATCTGCATTAAAACATTATTATCATAGCATGAAAACAACAGAAAATGGAAAAAAATTGAAAAAAAACGATAAATGTTTATTGTTTCTGCAAGCGGCAGTGCTCCATGTTGCCGACACCACATCATTTAGCACCAACTTCGCGGGCTTATATCTCGGTAAGTACTGGCTCTAAATTTTTTTTTTAGCCTATCCTATTTCTAAAAATGCGCTCTTCATTTAAAAAAAACAAAAAAAAAATTCAAAATATTCGGAGCAGTACGCAGGTGAACGTATATCTACGTGTGGACAGTTTAAGGGTTAATTGGCAAATTATTTTCCTGGAGATATTTCTTCACACTGGGGCCAAACACGTCATTGAACCAATCTAAGAAAATGTCCTTTGTGACCCATGCCTTTTTGTTAGACTTCCACATCACACACAAATTAGACTTGACGATACCGCATCTGCCAAACACTCGAGGATTTTCAGAATGATACACCAGTAAAGGCTTCACTTTACAATCACCACTGGCATTAGCACAAAGCATCAAAGTTAGCCTGTCTTTCATAGGCTTATGTCCTGGGAGTGCCTTTTCCTCCTGTGTAATGAAGGTCCTGTTTGGCATTTTCTTCCAAAACATGCCTGTTTCGTCACAATTGAACACTTGTTGGGGTTGGAATTGTTCAGCCTCTATGTACCCCACAAATTCCTGTACATATTTTTCAGCCGCACTTTTGTCACAACTGGCTGCGTCACCATGCCTCACAACACTATGTATGCAACTTCGCTTCTTAAATCTGTCAAACCAGCCTTTGCTGGCTTTAAATTGTTCACTTCAGCACTCGTTGCAGGCATTTTCTTGACGAGATCATCTTGCAACTGCCTTGCTTTTTCACATATTATTGCCTGCGTAACACTATCTTCTGCTAACTGTTTCTCGTTGATCCACACCAACAACAAATTTTCCACATCTTCCAGCACTTGCGATCTCTGTTTTGTGCACCTTTCGCAACAGCAGCTTCCTTGATTTTACGTGTATTTCCCTTGGCCACAATGGTAGCGATGGTAGAATAGGCTTTACCATACAGCCTGGCCAGCTCAGTGATACGCACTCCACTTTCATATTTTGCTATTATCTCCTTCTTACTTCTACTGTATTTCTCAGCCTCTTTACCACAGGGCTGGCACTAGGAGCTTTCTTTGGACCCATGGTAGCTTATTTAGCAGTTGCAAGCACTAAAAACAGTGGAATAATGACAATATACTGGTATGAATGCGTGGGTGGTTGTCGCTCTCGCTTGTAAACAATAGCACACTGACGCTCTGTGGAGTGACGGGCCCAGCTGGGCACGCGTACGCGTTCGGGACGAATATCGTAGACCGAGCGGATCATCGTAAACTGAGCCAATATTTTGACGTAAAAATGTATTGCTAACCGATTTTATCATTATCCGACGCCATCGCTAACCGGGGGTTGACTGTATTAAGTTGGATATTTAAGGCTCTGTTGCCAAACAGCATGAAGTATGTTTTGTCTATGTTGAGTGTGAGTTTGTTGGTCATCAGCCAAGTATACGTATATTTTTAGCAGCTCATTGTTTACAGTGTTTCTAAGTACAGCTGGGTTTGAATGGGAGTAGACATAAGTATGTAGAGTCATCTGTGAATAGAACTGGTTTAGGAAGTTGGGTTGCATTGGGAGATCATTGATGTAGATGAGAAAGAGGAGTGGGCCTAGGACACTACCCTGGGGTACTCCTACAGCTACAGGCTGGATAGCGGAGTTGACTCCATTTGCATATACAGTGGACCTCCGAGTTTCGGCCATAATTCGTTCCAGAAGGATGTTCAAGTGCCATTACCGAACGAATTTGCTCCCTTAAGGAATAATGTAAAGTAGGTTAGTCCATTGCAGACCCCCAAAAATACACTTACAAAAGCACTTACAATAATACACTTACATAATTGTTCGAGTTTTGAGGTGATCGAAACTTGGGGATCCACTGTACAGTGGAACCCTGGATTTCAGTTGCTGTGGGTATCGGCCGAATCAGAAATCGGCCGTTTTTTGGCCGAAATTTTTGTCCTGGATTTTGACCGGTGATTCGGAAATCAACCGAATTGGACGCATCCACCCGCCTCTCCCGCTCGTCCGTGAGTCAGTCAGGTTGTATCTGTCGGTGAGTGAGCAAGGCTCCACGCATTCATCCAAACATTTCGTTATAATCCATTGGTTTTTTTTTGTGGTTGTTGATTGATTTTGACTGCAAAATAAGCCACCATGGGCCCAAAGAAAGTTCCTAGTGCCACCCCTTTGGCAAAGAAAGTGAGAAACACAATAGAATTCAAGAAAGAAATTGTAGAAAAATATGAGAGTGGTGTGCGTGTGCTTGAGCTTGCCAGGATGTATGGGAAGTCGAAATCAACAATCACGTCCATCCTAGCAAAGAAAGTAGAAATCAAAAAAGCTAATGTTGCGAAAGGGGTAAACATGCTAACGAAACAAAGATCACCAACAATCAAAGATGAGGAGAAGTTATTGTTGGTGTGGATCAACAAAAAACAGTTGGTGGGAGATAATGTTGTGGAAATGATCATTTGTGAAAAGGCAAGGCAGTTGCATGTGGATCTTGTAAAGAAAATGCCTGGAACGAGTGCTGCTGTTAGTGAATTTAAGGCCAGCAGAGGCTGGTTTGACAGATTCAAGAAGCATAGTGGCATACACAGTGTTGTAAGGCATGATGAGGCTGCAAATTCAGACAAACATGCGGCTGAAAAATTTGTGCATGAATTCAAGAACTACATAGACAAGTGTTCAGTTGTGACGAAACAGGCCTCTTTTGGAAGAAAATGACAAAGAGGACCTACATCATGCAGGAGGAAAAGGCACTACCAGGACACAAGCCTATGAAAGGCAAGCTAACTCTCTTGTTCTGTGGTAATGCTAGTGGGAATTTCAAAGTGAAGTCTTTACTAGTGTATCACTCTGAAAATCCCAGTGTTCAAGAAAAACAATGTCATCAAGAGTTAAATTGTGTGTTGTGAAAAGCTAATACAGTGGATCCTCGGTTTTCGTTGAAAATTCTTTCCAGAATGCTGTTTGAGTGCTGTTACCGAACGAATTTGTTTCCATAAGTACAAATGTAAGTTAGATAGTCATTTCAGACCCCCAAAAATACACTTACAAAAGCTCTTACAAAAATACACTTACATAATTGTTCGAGTTTGGAGGTGAACAAAAACCAAGGGTCCACTGTACAGTGGACCCCCGAGTATCGGCCCTAATCCATTCCAGGAGCTAGGCCTTAACTCGAACTGGCCGAAAGTCGAACCATTATTTCCCATAAGAAATAATGTAAATACAATTAATCCGTTCCAGACACCCAAAAATATTCACAAAAAATTAATTTTGTAAAGATTAACTAGTTTTACATACACAAAACACATAACAACACTTAATAACAAGAAATAATAATAAATAATAAATAACCTAATAATAAATAACATTTACTTACCTTTATTGAAGAGGCTTCCTGGCATCTGGAAGATAAAGAGGAGGACAGGGGAAGGGCTTTGTGTTTGGAAGGGGAATCCCCCTCCATAAGGACTTCAGGTAACAAGTCCCTCTCTGGGGTTACTTTCCTTCTTTGTTTTTTAATGCCACTAGGACCAGCTTGAGAGTCACTAGACCCCTGTCGCACAAAATAACTGTCCAGTGAGGTCTGTTTCTGGCGTCTCTTTTAACATTTTCCTGAAGTGGGACAAGGTTTTGTCATTGAACATGTTGCAGATATGGCTTGTTTCAGCTTGCTCAGGGTGGTGTTTTTCAACAAATGTCTGCACCTTAGTCCACATAGAACAAATTTCCTTAATCTCTGAAGAAGTTACCTCACCCTGTCCATCTTCCTCCTCCTGTGAATCAATTTCCCTCTACTGTGGTCTGATGCTGTTGGAGATGAAGCTCTTGCAGCTCTTCAGTGCTTAGCTCTACTCTGTGGTCCTCCACCAACTCTTCCACATCCTCGTCACTCACCTCCAACCCCAGGGACTTGCCCAATGCCACAATACCTTCCACAACAGGCACAGGGTCGTCAGCGTCATGGTCAGCCTCAAACCCTTCAAAATCCCTCTGTTCGACACATCCTGGCCACAATTGTCTCCAAGCAGAGTTCAAAGTCCTGGAAGTCACTCCCTCCCAAGCCTTACCTATAAGGCCTATGCAATGGAGGATACTGAAGTGATCTTTCCAGAACTTTCTTAGGGTCAACTCAGTGTCCGAGGTCACTTCAAAGCACTTTTGAAACACTGCTTTTGTGTACAGTTTTTTGAAGTTAGAAATGACCTGCTGGTCCATGGGCTGGATGAGAGGAGTGGTGTTAGGAGGCAAGAACTTCACTGATGAAACTGAAGTTCTCAGACAAATAGTCTTCCAAGTTGTGAGGATGAGCAGGAGCATTGTCCAGTAGCAGGAGGCACTTGAGTCCCAATTTCTTTTCCTGGAGGTATTTTTTCACAATGGGGCCAAACACTCCAGTGAGCCATTCCAGGAAAAGTGCCTTCGTGACCCATGCCTTAGTGTTAGCCTTCCAAAACACACACAAATTATTCTTGTTGACATTGTGTTTCTTGAACACTATGGGATTTTCAGAGTGATACACCAGTAAAGGCTTCACTTTAAAATCCCCACTAGCATTACTACACAACATGAGAGTTAGCCTGTCTTTCATAGGCTTGTGTCCTGGCAGTGCCTTTTCCTCTTGAGTAATGTAGGTCCTCTTTGGCATTTTCTTCCAAAGAGGCCTGTTTCATTACAATTAAACACTTGTTGGGGAGGAATTTTTCAGTGTCTACAAACCCCTTAAATTCAGCAGCACGTTTGTCTGAACTGGCTGCCTCACCATGCCTTACAACACTGTGTATGCCACTACGTTTCCTAAATCTGTCAAACCAGCCTTTGCTGGCCTTAAAATCACTCGCATCAGCACTGGTTCCAGGCATTGTCTTGACAAGATCTGCGTGCAACTGCCTTGCCTTTTCACAAATTATCGCCATGGAAACACTATCACCCGCTATCTGTTTTTCATTGATCCACACCGCCAACAACTTCTCAACCTCATCCACTGTTTTTGATATATTTTTGGCAAACATGTCAACACTTTTTACAACATCAGCTTCCTTGATTTCTTTTCTCTTTGCCAGGATAGAGGTGATAGCAGATTTGTTTTTGCCGTACATCCTGGCAAGCTCCCCCACACGTATGCCACTCTCATATTTTTCAACTATCTCCTTCAATACGCCAACAGGAGTCTTCAGTAAAGGTATGTAATGTGTATATTTATTTATATTTATCATTGTTTTGTGTATGTAAAACTATACTTAATCTTTAAAAAATGTATTTTTTGTGAATGTTTTAAGGTGTCTGGAACAGATTAATTGTATTTACATTACGTATCTCTTATGGGAAATATCAGTCATGTTTAAATGTTCACTTCCTTTCCCATTTGGTACTCGGGCAAAAAGAACATCACTACACACCTGTCAGTTTCCTTGGAGTTTTTTTGTTAGATTTTCTCCTATGTTACCCTCTCATTGAACACTGTTGCAGTTGATATGAGGTCAGTTACTTTGGTGTAGTGGAAAACGTCGCTTGTCTGGTTGTACGTCTGGTGGCAGGTCTGATATCTGAATGCCAGCCGTCCTCTTTTGGTCATACTTGGTCCATTTGTAATCATCACTGTGAGTTTTCTGTCAATATAGGTTCCTTGTTTGTTGGTGCAGCAGTACTTGCAATTAGGCCATTTGTTTGTTGCTGCATTCTGCAACCGGCTTTCCATATTACACCATGATCGCACTTTGCTCTTTTCTACATTCACTTTTAATTTAATTCTTTTGTATACCTTCCCAATTTTGTCCACCCACCTTTGTAACTTGTCTTCAGATTGAAATCTCCTAAAAAAACTGTGTCATCAGCAAAGAGCACCTGGGAGAACTACAGCATACAAACATACATACATATATACTGTACAGTACATGGGTGACAAAAAGTATTACTATGGAGTGCATGGGAAAGGAACATCAAAACATTGAACATAATACTGAATGTGCTCACCTTATTCCTTCCATTTGGCCAGCAATTTGCTGTACCTCCTCATGTTCATGAAACTTACGAACCATGTAACATGCTTTACGCAATTCATTGGCATATCGGTCTTCATGGCTTAAGTATTCTGGGCGAACTGGATCAAGGAATTCTGGATCCGAAAGGAAGAGTTCCTCTGAAAAGCATTTAAGATACTTATCATGAATTCTAATAATCAAATGTTGTACTGTTCATTTAACCACCTCTCTTTTTGTACATATAAGAAATCCTACTAACCCTTTGACTGTCGGAGACCCCTTTCTGAAACTGTCACTCTATGTCGGGAAATATTCGAAAAAATAAAAAAATTATTTTTTCTTACCAAAATGTTAGGATTATTTTGCTGATTGTTTTAAGCCTAAAAACAAATTTTTGCGATCAGTACTTACCGAGATATGGAGGCGTAAAATTGGCAGAATATGAGCCGCATATGGCAACAGCGGCGAATTCCGCTGACTCGGTAAACTTCTGTTTACTTCCATTCGTAGATTTCTTGTTTTTTTCACTATTTTCTTTTTTTATGTAACTTATGTGGCCTGTGAGACCACAGTAAGGTGCAATGTACAGTGGTACCTCGACTTACGATGCTATCATCTTACGTTATATTCGATAACCGATATTTATAACGTAAGAAATTTGAATGCGACTTACGTTGTTTGATTCGTCTAACGACATTCGTACCAGACGTGTCCGCTTGGCGCCCAGCTGAGCACGCACTCCAGGGAGCGTCAGTGCTATTGTTTACAAGCGAGAGCGACCACCCACCCACACCCACGCATTCATACCAGTATATTGTCATTATTCCACTGTTTTTAGTGCTTGCAACTGCTAAATAAGCTACCATGGGTCCAAGGAAAGATCCTAGTGCTAAGCCTGTGGCAAAGAGGAACAGAAATATATGTACGATAGAACTGAAGAAGGAGATAATAGAAAAATATGAAAGTGGAGTGCG